>JAJOZX010005783.1:0-282422 GCA_023014485.1 Bathynomus jamesi | reverse complement strand
TGTTCTTGTTAGTTCAATAGTTTTGAAAACATGTTTTGAGCCATTGACAAAAGACGTACTTTGCTTAATGAAAACCACATTGGATGTAGACCTTCATTATAAAAGAAGCAATGTTCATGAGGTTCTCAGTGGACTTACAAGTTGAAACGTATAGACGAAGCAACGATTTGCTGTATCAGCCATCCTGAATGTGCCATTTTGCCTGGACTACGATGAGCAAGATTGGAGAGTCAATATCCTTTGTTATGGCCTGATGAATATCAATTAGATATTTTTGGTCGGTGCTAAGATCTTCACAGCCTACAGTTGGTTCCTCAGCATCAATCCTTTCAAACTCGACAATAGGAAGACTCTCACAGTTCTCTAATTCCATGCCAATAGGACCGGTGAATCCGCGGGGCCAGATGTTTTTTCCATCCAGCTTTTGCAACTAAATGGCTAATGGCAATTCATTGGCATGGAGCTGGCACACTAATGTTGAACTGGCTTCTTCAGCTTCATTCTATAAGCCTTATAACGCCTCCCTTTTCTCCAGTGTTGACTGCTGCACCATCGCATCCAATGGCAACAAGGTTTTCCAGTTCATGTCATTATTTCCAATATCTCAAACATTCCTTTACATATTTCTTCAGCTGATCCAGAATTCACAGAATAATGGCCCAAATAATCTGAACCAGGTTCTCTCACTAAAGTGATATGTTTCTTCTGTTACCTCTGATATACTTTGGACTCTTTTTTTTTTGGAAGAGTGTAGAATCTTTTCGACCATCAAAATAGATTCCTCTGATTGGGACCTGATTTTGATCTTTCATAATTTCTGATCTCTTCTTTTGTCTTTCTCTTCTGATTTTACTCCTATCCACTACTTCAGATGTATTGTCAATAGAAACTTCTCCAATATCTTTGCAATACTGCACTAACATGAATGCTGCAGCTCGATCTGAAACTGCAGTCCTGTCACAAGCATAGCCACTGAAGTAGATTTGTAGTTTTCCTTTTCTTGAATAATTGTTCTTCAGGTTGTTTCGAGCTTTCTCTTCGAGCTAACTGGCTCTGGAAATGTATCGTCTGATATTTCGCCAGATTCACTTTCACTATTTGATGGCGATGATGATAATTCAACATTTGTATCCTGCAATTTCTCCTGTGAAGATTCTTTGGTGAGCCTCACAGCTTCTTTTTGCTTTCTTACAACGTAGATGCTTTTTTCTTTGAGAGTGTAATATCTACTCTATCAATAAACAGTTTTCTTTCACTCCTTTGATCTAAGAGGAACGTCACTTCTTCCTTTGGAACCGTTTTTTCTTTGGGCAAGAACATTGTGTTTAGTTCTTCGCACTTGCACGCTGCAATGTCAAAAAGTTTCGTGTGTCTTCTTTTTGAACATATCAATCTTTGCTTTGTAAGCTTCAGAATTTTTCTGCTTTGGTATGGCTTCATAGACACGATACTTTTCGTGGTAGCTTCTGAACATTGTTTTCAATTCGCCTGTCTGACAGAATTGGGACGGAAGCACTTTCCCAAATTGTTTTCAATTTATCAACAACTTGTTCTAATATTTGAGATATTGAAGGATCTTTATTAGTATTCTGTTTCAAATCGTTTCTTACAAACAAGTATTTTTAAAAACTCCTTCGTATGTAGGAAGATTCCTGTGCACAAATCTTCCCCTACCAAACATGGGGCACTCAGTTGAGGCCCTGGTTGATTTTGCACAAACTCGAGACATTTTGAAAGTATACAAATCTGAAAAAGAAAGAGCTAATATCAATTATACGTTAATTTCAGTAATTAGTACATGGCAAACTTAGGGCAACAATACAGAAATGCAAAATATATAAGAAATATATTTAGACTATCTGAGTAACGCAACAACAGAACACCCACCTGCTACGAGAGCGACAGCTACACTGAACCGAGTACTCACGTGACAGCTGAGCTGACTATAGAAACTGTTTTTAGAGAATAGAAACTTTTTTTAAAGGTTGACTGAGCTATTTTTATACAAGTGTGAATAAATTCTTGTCTATTGTGCATCGTGGACTCTTCTGTAATTATTGGTTAAAATCTGCTTTTTTCAATTTTTTTCAATATTGAAGGTCATTGTGGCACCTGAAAATATTAATGTTATGATTTTAAATTTATACCAGCTTATTTCCTCACTACTCCCACATTTTCCACACTAGCCAATTTGAAAATTCGAAAATGAGTTTTTCACTCCGCCCTAATGGACGTGTCCCAGGATGCCCACGAGATGGGAGACGCCCCTGACTCGTCTCCGCATCGGCCACTCACACCTAACACACGGGTACCTGATGTCTGGGGAAGCAGGCCGGAGTGTGGGTGTGGCGCTCCCCTCAGCTCCGGCACTTGCTCCTCGAGGGCCCCGCTCTTGGTGCCCTCAGGAGGAAGCATCTTTCTTATTGCAGGGGAGAGGGCGGTGATTACCTTCTTTCCCGGATGCTTGGACCTGATGTGACTTTCCCCGGGAGTGGGATTTTCTATTTTATTGAGGAAGCTGGCCTCCTCAAATTTTTATGATTCATTTTAGCTGATATTTTTCTTCGTTTGTTTTTCTTTTTAGTTTTAGTGTTTTTATAGTTTTATTGTTCTATTTACTTTTGACTATGACGTTCGGCGTCAATGACCCAGTTGTCGCGACGCTGGGGTTAATTTTAACATAAATAGTAATAATAATCACTCTAATTTGGAAATTTCTGTCTATTAGTATTAATTCTTGATGGTAAAATATATTATTTTCGTTCCATTAAACAGCATGTTACTCTAACTTCGAAATTCCTGTTTAGTTGTATTAAATAGGGTGTCCGGTAAATTCATCGCGGTAAATTCATCGCGAGTAATTACATCGCGGTAATACATCGCCTGGTAAATACATCGTCTGGTAAATACATCGCCTGGTAATACATCGCCATACATTATTTAAAGGTGATAGTAATAAATATATAAACATTCACATATTTTGTTTAATTTACGATGATGTATAGTTTGTTTCGTTGAATTTGGTTTCTGTACTTGTGATATTCAAATGTTTTAGATTAATGCTGGAGGGGAATGGGTTGCTTTAATTAGGCTTAGTTAGGTTAATTTAAATTAAAAATGTTCTGGATAATAGCAAGTGTCAAACGGCAAGAATATAAAATACATCGTCGGTAAATTTATTGTCAGGTTTTTTATTCGCAGAATAAACACGTCGCATTAAAAAGGATTTTAGCTAAATTGAAAAAAATTGTAAAGAACAAAATTTTTAAATAACTGCAAGAAATGGAAGTAAAAATTTACACACAATTTAACAAAATATAATAAGAAATCGACAATAAGTGCAATTAATTTCATTAACAATGAAAAGGAAATTCAAAGACAAAAATTATTAATATCAAATTTACTCAATATATATACTGTACATGGAAAAAGAAATCAAAGTTACTTTTAAAAATAGAATCACCAATAAAATAATAAATGTAATTTTACACACAATTTAACAAAATATAATAAAAAATCGACAATAAGTGCAATTAATTTCATTAACAATGAAAAGAAATTCAAAGACAAAAAATTATTAATATCAAATTTATTCAATATATACTGTACATGGAAAAAGAAATCAAAGTTACTTTTAAAAATGAATCACCTCACCAATAAAATAATAAATGTATTTATTTCATTAGCAATGTAAAAAAATTCAAAGTAAAAGATGACACTATTTTAAATTGGAGGAAGGAAAACATTCTAAAAAGACAAATTATGAGCAATGCCTCTTAAATAATCGAGTATTTCGCGATTTTCATATTCATTGACGATGCGTTGAATTCTCGCTGCACTATCTTTATATTTCTTTTTGCGATGTGGAATTTCTGCACCGGCGATATACTGTTCGATTATTACTTCGTTTCTTGATTGTTCCTTTTTCAGATTTCTAAAAATTTCCAGATCGTAGGATGGGATGCCCGATCAATCCGCTGAATGTCGATGCCAGCCTTCGCAAGAATTGTTTGTCTTAGAGGCACCTTCCTGGCTGCAGCAAAACAATTCCAAGTGCATGATCAAAGCGACGGGTCGGCGTACTAGGCGACGGTCTGGGCGTCCAATCCACGTGTCCTCTACATAATCAAGACTGGCTGGCTTCTTCGGAACCCATTATTGTCATATAAATATTCAAAAGAATGAACTACATCTAAGACAGGCACAATGCAATGGCTGCAATCATGCGCATCTTCAACGCAAATTCTGCATCATTTTCGTATAGTTGTTGCAGACCATTTGTTTGAATGGATCGAAATATACATTGAGAGAAATGGAAAAACAACCTTTTGAGTTGAATTTGGAAAAATTGCTCTAAAAGCATTAATGGCTGCTCGTTCAAAATCTGTCACAATTATGTTTGGTGATAAGGTTGGCTCTAAGGATTTCAGTTCTGACAAAGCCTGTCGTAACTCTCTTCAGTTCTTCTGGCCATTAGAGCATAAGCAAGAGGCAAAACGTCACCATTCATGTCGCCGTGTATCGTGTAAAGCTGATTGAATAAAGATGGAACCGTCTTGAAAGTCCCATCTGCATACCAATGTTTCGCCTTGGATAACAACTGAAGGTTTCTTTGAGTGGAAAATAAAATAATTCTGCCTGGTCCATCATCACTGTCGAATAGAAGGAAAGGCTGATTCGAATGTGTTGTTCCATATTCAGGAGGTATCCTCCTGGAGTAAATTTTCTGGATTGGGAGAACTTGTGCTGCCACATGGCGAGCGTTTCGGATGTTCCTTTTTATGAGGATGGTTGCGGGCAGCAGCTGACCCACGACTGCTTGGGACAATCCGACGTAGGCTTGGGTTACGATGCAATGAGGTGTTTCCTGAGTTGTAAGTGCTTTTTCATTTGTTAAATTGATCATTTTGGCAGCTTCAACACGAGCAATATTGCCTGCATGATTATGTTCTCCCATTCGTTTGGTAATGGAATCTTCCTCTGTGTGGATTCTTGCAGGACAACGCATTTTTATAATATTGGTCACATTTCCAAATAACATGTTCATCACTTTTCTTTTCTTTGACAAACAAATGACCACTATCAATGAGTTTTTTCTTATTTCGTTCACTTGTAACATACTGGAGAGCCATTTTGATGGCTTAATTTTTCTGACTTTTAAACTGCCAGACAAAATATAAGATCACAACAATCGAAAGCGCTATAGAAACTGATTTAACTGAATAATTCAGTCTTATATAGCAGCTAGAATGGACTGGCTCCTCCCACCGCCACAATAATAATAATAATAATAATATAATCCACAGGTCGAAAGAAGGGTATTCGGATTAAAAAAGATTTAAGTGGCGAAAACAGACAGGGCCAAATGACTTATCGATCACACCTCAAAAACAACGGTCATAAAGGTGAACTTCTGACGGTTAGAAGAGATACCTGGGATAAGTAAGTAATGACCTGTTTATAGTTCACTTCCGACCGACCTTAATTCTACCAAATGACTTTTCGATCACACCTCAAAAATATAATGTATAATTTGTATAAATAATGTCTATAAATATCGGTGGGGCTAAAAAAAACGCACCGAGTTTTACATTTAAATATACTCGTAAATATGGATTCTACGTCTACGGTCCCTAATTTTTTTCTTTTCTTTCCTCAATCTCTTTTCTTATCACCTTAAAAAAATTATAAACTTTCAATTAGTATCTTTTTCTAATATTTGAATTCTAATGTTTCGCGATTTACGATTATTTACTCTGCTAATAAAAAGCATGACGATGTATTTACCAGCGATGTATTTACCAGGCGATGTATTTACCAGGGATGTATTTACCAGGCGATGTAATTACTCGCGATGAATTTACCGCGATGAATTTACCGCGAATCATTAAATAGTGATGGTAGAATATGTTTGGTTCTGTTACAGTGCGAGAGATATTATTGTTTACAGACCACAGGTTTCACAAAGGAAAGTAAGTTGAGTCATTTAACTTATCATAGGGGATGTCATTCTTACTATTAAAGTATTTGAGATGTGCTTGTAATTGTTTTCTTTGCTATCAAAATGATACCGATTTGATGCACACGTTTTCAGTGTAATCAAGTTTTTTTATTTTTCTTGAATTTCCATTTTATTCAACAAATACCCTACGGTTTGTTACAGAAAGTATCGATGATAACTTTAAATGTATAATGCCTATATGTATATCTATATAATAAATATAACCTAAACGGTGAAAGTGATCATTGTAACTGAAGCTACATGCATTCTTAGCTTCCAGCTTATTGCCTAGCATTATCTTAATGCCTGATTTTACTTATTCCCGCTAACATATATATATAGCAAACAACCAACAGGGAAAAGGAAACACGAAGTCCGAGCGCTTTCGTGATATATTCACATCATCAAGGAGAAACAAAAAATGTTTCTCCTTGATGATGTGAATATATCACGAAAGCGCTCGGACTTCGTGTTTTCCTTTTCCCTGTGGTTGTTTTGCTTATTAATAAGATCACGTGTTATTCTGTGATTTTAGTGCATATATATATATATATATATATATATATATTATATATATATACATACTTGTATCCATACCACGTACAGCGCGTTCAGCACAGGTAGCACCTCCACCTGTAGACAACAGAGGTCAATGTACATAAAGTGATAACAGAATATGTTCGTGAAATATAAAACAAATAACTGACTGTAAATTCCATGATAAATATACACAGGTGTTCATGACAATAATTTTAATCTTATTAGGTCCATTAATAGTTACCATTTATAGCAATTCCACGAAAGTGGGGGGGGACAACTGGTAGGTTGTCCCCCCTTTGTAAAAAGTGGCAGACATGTTCCCTGCGTTTTACCGCAATCGACGCCCATGAGCTGTATAGTTTGCAAAATTATTCTTTAAAAGAAAATATGGTATTATGTGTTTTTAAGTAACTCAGTCATTTTACACACCAAAATACATTTTTCTAGTAGTATTTGATGTGATTTGTTCAATATACCTCCATTTCCGTCGGAAATGAGATCCAACAAAGTTATAGTCCAACAAACTTATAGTACTTTGAAGTTTGGCTCATTTTCAAGGGAAATGGAAGTCAAATCTAAGCAAAACACATCAAATATTACTAGGAAAATGTATTTTGTATTAATTAACCTAACCTAACCTAACCTTACCTAACCTAACCCTGGCTAACCTAGCCTAACCCTGGCTAACCTAGCCTAGTATATTAAATCCTCAAAATAATATTCGCACCGTTCACATGTCATCGCCACAAACATCTATCAAAAACTAACAGAAGTAGACTAGCAACTTAAAAGGCCTAAGAACTTAAAAATCTAGCTCATATATCATGTTCTCATGACGTCACCAATCAAAATATTGGAAGGGCGGGAAAAAAATGCAAAATGTCATATATTCAAATGTACATAATTTTGTTAAGTACGCATCTGCGAACATAGTGACTTATATGAAATGATGAGAAAATTATGCTTTAATATTTTATAATTATATTCGCTTTTGATATTCTGAGTGCGATAAACTCATATTAACCGAAAATATTAAGCACTTTTTAATTTTTTTTATACCGTTCTCTCACGTTTTCATTAGTTTCTTTTTTATTATAAAAAAAAAAATTGACAAAAAAAAATGTAAAAAATATGATTTAGTTACCGCTAATTAAATCAAATTTGGAACATTTTACATTTTTTGATAAAACATTACCTAGTGAGTTGAAATAATTATTACTTTTGTATTTTATTTACTAATCTAACCGATCATATTTATTAAACGATATATTTGTTCCTTGTTCAAGCAGCCAAACATATAAATATGGATAAACTTATAAAATTTTGTAGTCTTTCTTCGGGGAGATAAGAAAAAAAAGAAGTTGTCAATGATCGATTATGGTTGAAGCATTTTAAGCAGAAAAAAGAAGCGAAATAACTTCAGTGTTATAATTTTAACAAATTATTGTTTATATTTTTCATTTTGATTTCTTAGATGCTCGTTGTTATTTTCAACTTCTGTGCAAATTTGTTACGTCACTTTCATGTGTTCACATTCATATGCAGTGTTGCCATTTCTACAGATTTATCTGTGTATCTACAAATTTTATGCTTTGTTTCAGATTTTTCCCCCAAAATGGGCGAAATCTACAGATTTCTAAAATTTATGATTTTTTTTTGCTTCTTTTCAGATTTTCCTTCAAAATGGGCAAAATTTGCCGATTTCTAAGAGTGAGGGTTTTTTTTTACTAACCACTACGGACTACACTGGATATTACAGTAATATTACCGAGTTTCTCCATGAGACCAACAATTATTTTCGTGCGCCACCTGTCAGGAGAGAGTGGCAACATAACATAAACACGCACACTCAGCTGACTGTGCGTCAGTTCTTGCTAAGTCATCAACAAACACACTGCTAAAGAAAGCAAAGGGTGGAATCTACAGTACAGATCAAGCCCTGTTGTTGTTAATGATAATGTTCATTCCATAATTCCAGTACAGCACAAAATTATGTATTTATTGAATTCCTTTCTCCATTTTGTATATATGCACAAAATTATGTATTTTATTGAATTCCTTTCTCCATTTTGTATATATGCATCCTTATTTTGTTGCTGTACACTTGTTCTTTCTATTTGCTGCTTTTTGTCTAGATCATTCTTAAACTGGCCTATAGAACTAGCTTGAATAGTATTCTGGTTTAAAATATTCAGTTTATCTACCTTTCATTCACTAAATTTTGTGTTTAATTGACCATTTTTGTATTTCTGTTTGGATTATGAATATTATTGTATATGTTTACTTACAAAATAAACTTTAAAATCAATGGTAGTTTACAGATAAAAAGTTCCAAATTTGATTTAATTAGCGGTAACTAAATCATAATATTTTTCAAATTTTTTTCAAATTTTTTTTATAATTAAAAGAAACTAATGAAACGTGAGAGAATGGTATAAAAAATAAAAACTGCTTAATATTTTCTTTTAATTAAGAATAATTTTGAAAACTATACAACCGAAAACAACTATACAACTATAAAAGAAATTCAACCAAATTCAAATCTTTTTGTTTGTGATTCTGTAACTAAACCAAAAACGTTTTTTAAGTGATCTTCTCTGAACTGAATAATGTGTAGCATATTCGAAGCTGTACAATTCAAGATATGTAAATAAGTCTACTTGATGGCCAACAGACATTATTATATATATATATATATATATATATATATATAAAATTATTATTATATATATATATATAATATATATATATATATGGGAAGGGTCTGTGTGTATCATATATATATATATATATAACGTAAGAACGACGCTTTGTATAGGAGAATATTTCGCGCAAGATGAGAGCGAAAGAACGAAACAAATGAAAAAAATGAGGTAACCACCCGGTTTCATTTGTTTCGTTCTTTCGCTCTCATCTTGCGCGGCATATTCTCCTATAGAAAGCGTCAGTAGTATAGCCGCAAAAGGGAGAGTGCAAGAATGTTGCAAGTGATGACTTAATGTTTGCAAAGGGGATGGGGGTTGTTGCAAATGGGGTGGGGTTGTTGCAAAGGGGGAGGGGTTGCAAAAAGAAAAAAAAGAAAAAAAAATTCCCCCAAAGGGGGATGTTGCAGGTGCAACAAGGAAACTTGGAGGCGGAGTTCCCCCCAAGAGAAAGGAGGAGGAGAGGTGTTCACCTGGCAGGAGCCATGTGCATATTAAGACTTCAGCCGAGTAGGCGTTGTTTTATAGGCTCCTAATCAGCCAGTTGGCTGTAAATGGCTTGAGTTGCCAGATACCTCTTTTTAGCGATACCATTGTATACATTATTATAGACTCCTAATCAGCCAGTTGGCTGTAAATGGCTTGAGTTGCCAGATACCTCTTTTTAGCGATACCATTGTATACATTATTATAGACTCCTAATCAGCCAGTTGGCTGTAAATGGCTTGAGTTGCCAGATACCTCTTTTTAGCAGTATTATTGTATACATTATTATATACGCCTAATCAGCCAGTTGGCTGTAAATGGCTTCAGTTGCCAGATACCACTTTTACCCATTATTATGGTGAGTTGTCTCCAATTAAAAGATTTCGTTCCATCAGATACCATTGTATACATTATTATATTTCTTAAAAGAATACCGGTAGTAGGTTTAGAAGGCGTAACATGATATAATTAAGTAAAACATTGCATCATTCTGTTTATTATAAATATATAGAAAATAAATATACATTTCAATTGAAGAATATGCATATAACAGTACAGGAAATATATACACACAATTATGGATATATAAAATAAAATATACATTTCAAATAGAGATAAATATACACTTCAATAGAAATATGTACATAACAGTACAGGAGAAATATCACGCAAAATATATATAAATACAATTCAATAAAATATGCGTATAATCAGTACAGGAGAAATGTCAAGAAAATATATATATAAATACAATTACTTTTTTTCAAAATACTAAAACTCGGTCTTAATCGAGTTTACAATTACATCATTATTGCTCTGCATTACGCAGTATATGCGGCTTATATATTTCACCGCTTAAAGTATAGGGAAACCTGTATCGATATGAAGGGCTTTCATATCGTTCAGTACTATTTTTGTTCCCACTTTACAACCGGTTGGTAAGTCATCTTTAATACGTCTAGAATACAATCAAAGCACGCACAAAGAGTTCATCGTTAGCTACATTATTAAACACAAGTTTTATAAACACGCTTTTCCAATCGAGGGTTTATTTTCTACCGACTCGAGCTTTTCAATCGTGAACTCACTCAACATAGCGGCAATTGAAATAATCTTCTAAATCGTTACGACAACTGCGCGTTATATAAAGAAATAGTTCTTCAGGGTGAACGGTGTAGGTGAGCTCAGCCTTGTACCGATCAATTGCTTTGTACCAAAGTTCATGGTATTTTCAAAGAGTCTAAACTTTTTAAATAAACGTCCAGCTCTAGACCATTCTCACCAGCCCTACACTCGGTAAACCCATCGAGCAGAGCGGTGTAGGCGTATTCAATACTGTAATCAAATAAAGCATATCCGTAACACGCGCGTCTAATATAGGTTTCAGCTTACGGAATCCGACGATTTCAAACATTCTGTCGAGGATTGAAACGGTTTCGCGTAGGAACAAGAGCGTTATTATCAGAAGCATTCTTCCACATCAGCCGTATATCAATGCACGGCCGATCGTTATTTATACACAACGTACATACAACGGCGTATGAGGGTGCGTCACTAATCTGCTCTCTTCTTGTACCTACGTTAGCAGGTATTTTATAACGATCTTCACTCCACTTCTCAACTATCACGAAGATTCTATTCATCTCCTCGATACTTAAATAAACCGTTTGTTTGTCGGTCTACATTCCGTTTCCAGTACATAGCTAATGGTACCGGAATTACGCCTGAACACGCGCAACGATTTCGTCACGGACACATCGTACGAGGCGTTGAGAATGCTGCTCAAAGGAAGTTCCATCGTATTCGAGGAGCGCACGTCCACTCGGCTCAAGCTCTGAGATAACTATGAGCCGTGTGAGGCACGCAGGTAGTAGGAATGTTCGACGGGCGGCTGACTCGATGATACGTGAATGGGCTTGTTCGTATGACCGCGAGTCGAATTGTGTACATATTTCGGTACAAGAATTAATTTCATCACTACCAGCCTACGCACCAGACATTTGGATAAGAACTAGGAACATTTTATGTTTTACTAAACATCTCCACACTCCGGCGCACTATTTGAGAGGAACATATGTTCATATTTTTCCTTTCTGCCCATCAAACGATACTCGTCTCTAAACTCTGTTAAAAATTCACGCAGGGCACTAGCCACAACCTCACTACGAACCTCATCATGATATACGTTAATATAGTGATAAAATACTTAAGATTGTCCATGATCACGAGATTCACATTTTCAGTCGTAGGGTATGAGTAATCGACATGTGTAGCATGACGTAATACCGCTTGTCCACCACCCATCAGCAAGACTCATTATCCATATCTGTGCTTCTCTTCTGCACGCGTTGTTTCTTTTACTTCACGGTGTATGTGAGACTTTATAAAGTTTAGCTCTGCAGTATACTTCAGCACATCGTCTGTGCAACGAAAGCCTTCAACGGTCTCACCAGAACATCCGTAGAGTATTTGTACATCTTGGAACTTCGCACAATCCAATGTGTTTTTAAAAGAGGCATAGGAGGGAGGAATAGGAAGTTTTTCGGTATCCACCACATCCTGGCACTTTACTGAATACCATTTCGTAAACGTTGTGCAAGCAATATTAAAGGTAGCCATTTGAATACACGTCTGATCTGAATACACGTCTGATCTCTCGGGCTTACTGCGGTCGACTGACCACGCAGGGACTCCCAGATAGTAGCATGACTCACGGTCTTACAGTGGGCGGAGCTTAGAACTTTCACCTGCACACACACACACACACACACACACACACACACAGGAGAAAGTGAAACGCTATTTGAAACATGATTTATTTAACAAACGAGATATTCAAGTTATATATATTTACAAATACGATTTAATAAACGAGATATTCAAGTTATATATATATATTTACAAATACGTGTAATAAATCAATTTTACAAATACGATTTAATGAACGAGATATTCAAGTTATATATATATATTTACAAATACGTGTAATAAATCAATAGATACGATTATATACAAGACGTGTGAGTTAACAATAGAAGCATCATTGGTATCCAAAGGGTACGGTATCATAGGTACCAGGTAACTGGTAACGTTTCCTATAGGTGTTACGGCACACCTTCGTACCCCTAAGTTCCTTCACGCCCCCCAGCTTCTGCGCCCGAAAATTGTGGGTGCCTACAATTAGTTGGGGAGGTTGTTCATCATCGTCCAAACATACTAGATCCTTCAACGACTCAAAGTTAACAACCTCCCGATTCGCATGGTTGAGCGTAATACCCTTTGCCTTCACGATATATTTCATTTCCTCCCCCACCCTGACCCGTACCCCATAAGTCTTAGGTCCTGTTGAGGCAAAAGAGTCGGCGTATGCGTTGTCCCCATACTCATCCTTGATCTCATCAGTGAGCTCGCCGAGGAACTCCCCAATAGTGGGCATGTATTCACCCTCCCTCTCTGTGAATATCACGCTATCTGTATCGGCATACAATACTCTCCGCCCAAGAGAATGCAATAGACCCCAAAGTTTTATACGGGCGTAGGCTGTTGTGAAGCTGGCCACAGGTATGTTTGTAACCCTTGAGGTATCTGTGGCAAATTCAGTGTTGTTGTACTTTATTACGTAAGTATTACCTACATTTACGATCTCCATGACCTCTTTATCGGGGGCATTGGCATAATCCCAGACATCGCTATAACTTTGTGCCAAATGAATGCTCCCTCTGCCGGTATTCTGCGCAAATTTTCCCCATAGACTGTTTAGACACAACTTTGCACTAAAGCGCTTGCCAGGATTCTTTACAATTTGGACACGATCAAGTTGTATACCTTCGCGGTCGCGGTAACGTTGAATATAGGCAGACTTTTCATCTTCGGTATCAACTCCTCGCGGATACCCTGATGCCTCAACCTTATCCTTCAAAAAGGTGTTTATATATGGTGTGAAAAGGTTGGGTAGCTTCTGAAACCTCCACACCTCATGTATCTTCAGTATTCTATAACCATGGCGTACGGCTAGGGCCAACTCAGGACTTGTATATACGCCTCTGATCTTACGCTGGTGGGGTATATGGTTACATTCGCCGTTATCCTCTTCCGCGCACTTCACGCACAGGGGAAACATGAGCTTGTCGTCGATAACGACAGGTAAGATCGGCATCCATAAATTGCGTGGGGGGAGTACGTCTACGAAAGAGAGCCCAAAGTAACGATCATTCAAATTTTTTGAAAATTCATTGATGGAGGGTAGGCTAGGTCCCACCAGTTTCTCAGGAGCGCCCACGGGGTACGGATTGCTCTTCATCACGTATGGGTATAAAGAACAGAAATCGTAGTAATGGAGCTTCACGCCCTCCGTAGGTGGAAAGTATAGTCTGAAAGGATTTGTACGTCCTCCAAACAAGCTATCACCACATTTGAGAGGATCCAGCACCATTGAACGCTTGATCGTTTTTATTTCCTCACGGTACACCTCGTCTGTCTCCATCCGTGCATCATATTCATGCTCCCACAAGACTTTGTGAGTGAACTGTGATCCTATAAGTTGATCGCGGGTGCGGGTTGATGCGAGACAGTCGGCAGGAGACCTACCGTGGATATCTCCGGTGATTCCGCACTCAGGACGGGGGCATCCATGCCACCAGCAACCGTTAAAGGAGTACACAGTCTTCACACCAGTGACACGGTTTTCACTTAACCCATCAACCCAAAAAACACGTCCATTAATCTTAATGGGTACTTCACCCGTGTTGCGGGCGTGCTTTATGTATACACCTGTCTGTTGCTGTAGGTGTATGAGCCAGTAAATAGCCTTGTGCCCGTAACTGCGGGGGTTGTTTCGGTGAATAATGGCTAAGGTGTCTTTAGGCATGAAGTTATTCTTGAACACCGTAAAACATAATGATGCGATGGTGGTTGCGACTTGCAGTGGATCGCATTTGAAACGGGCTATGTACATCCTTCTAAAGGCCTGGAAACATACTCTAAGCACGCGCACATCATTCACGCAATAACGCTCACATTCATCAGCTATATTATAAGGGTTACTTTCATTAAAACTGTCGTAGTATCGATCAAAGTCTTCACGTTCATCCATACAGTCAAAATAATGTTTGGGGGGTGGTGGGCCTACGTAGTTTAAAGTCTCGCTGGTGAGGAAAGTGTAAGGGAAGTATCCTTTGGAAACTTCAGCTGCTACTCCCATCACCTTGGGTAGCTTTGCTAATTTACAAGGTGTGAATAATAAAGTATCTTTAAATTGTACATTGCCTCTTATCTGCATCTGTATTAATTTGTTGCCTCTTTTCAATGGATCACCTGTAAATATCTCAGAGGATTCGTGTTCAAGCAACTCCTTATAAAGGAACTGCGTGTCAAACTTTGCCCCGTTATGGGCGAGAATATACACAGTCATTTTTTGAACTTGTCGGCTAACTTGACAATATAGGACACAAATAGTTTCACAGGACTATCGCTGACATTCGTTTTAAAAACGTTTGTCCGTTTACCACATTTGGGGCACTCGTCACATTCGATATCCATACACTCATCACAGATAGTCTGGCTCACAAGTAAATGTGGAATTACCCTTTGGTTTCAGCGTTCGTATATGTTTCTATATCGTAGTATACAGTTATACAAGGGTTATTTTTAGGCTTAGCATCTTTCATATAACACACATGCTTTACTCCATCCGCCTTATATTCCTCCTGGCATGTAGGACAGTGAATTACGTCACACTTGTGCTTAAATTTCCCCAATTATCCATTGTGTGAAACATACCACATTCACAGATTCTCATTTTCCTGCACGTGCCAATTGATTTATGGAAATCAAAACAGATTATTGAAAAATGCGTCTACACACATCACAGTCTCTCTTCTCAGCTTCAACTACACGGCTTTCACATTTGGTGCTTTTACACTGCTCACATACCATGTGACATTCTTTACAATGTCTCACTATATCATCCGCAAACTCGAGGCACCCCTTACACAAATCATGATGTCTCCCATATTTTCGACTTTTGTCATAACTCGCGTAAAGCCACCTTATATTACGGATGGGGAGATACGTTGTCCCTGACAATCCTAAAATAAGTAGGGGTCTTGTACGATCTCTCACACAGCTTTTAAAAACATACACAGTCCTACGACGATCATCCAACCCAAACACAACTATGCGGACATTCATTTCCTGTTCTACCCTTCTCAGCTCTTCAGGACCCATATTACAGTCAAATTCAAGTTCACAGTCTACAGCTAGTTTACGGGCACGCTCCACGACTGTAGGCAACCAAATTTTTTGAGTTCGTGTATTTTGTACAGTAAACATACGTGCTAAGAGTACTGCTATAAAGCCGCAACCACGATCGACGTTTATATGCTTTCGTAAATAGCTTGGAGAATTGAGTTAAGAGTATACGGTATGGCACTATGACCCGCAACACGGATACATGGTCAATATTTACCGTGAAGTTGTCCATATTGAAGGCTATACTACTTTGGGCGGCTTGCATTATACGTCCTAATATATATTCTACATCTTCAGCCGCCAAACGTCTAAATGGCACTATCACCCAATAATCGTCTACATCACCGTCATCTGACCCGAATCCAAAGGACAGACTCGTCCTGACTTCACGCTCGTCGCGATTCTGAAGAGCAAACTCTATAATACGCTCTACAACCCGGCGTAGTCCGCGCTCAATACCATTGCTATACATGACTCTAGGGTCGACCCTGACTCTATACCGATTTCTAGTCAAGGCTGGGGTGGGGGCTGCGGAGCGCACCAATTCGAGCGTTATATCTTCCTCAACAGAACGGGGGGCGGCGGATGAATTAGGGGGTATATTAGCGGAAGGTGCTGCTGATGGGGGGCCTGTTGCGTAGGAGGTTGATGGTTGGGGCTCTATTATTGTAGACTTAACAGAACGGGGGGCGGCGGATGAATAAGGGGATATATTAGCGGGAGGTGCTGCTGGGGGGTTGTTGCGTAAGAGGTTGAGGGTTGGGGATCTATTACTGGTGCAACAGGCGCGTATTTCGGTCGCTTTATACCTGACGTGGGTATCTCATACCTCCGCTTTGGACGTGTTACCGGTATCGCTGGTGAGGGTTCGTTGGCAGGGGAGGAGATCACAACTACACTGTCGTCGAGGTCATCCGTAATGATGGGCTGCTCTACCTCATCGTCATTCACGGTTCTGTGGGAGAAGAAATATAAGGAACAGCACTCAAAATTTGTAATATTTTGTAAATGACCCACTTAGGAGTGTGACGTGTTAGAAATGGACTCTGTAGAAAAATTCAGATTCACGAGCCCATCCACATGTATTATATCTGGACCTACAGGATGTGGTAAAACTGTGTTTATGCTTAAAATCATTAAAGAAAAGGGGGATGTTCTCGAAATTTGTGCATAAAGTTATATGGTGCTATTCGACGTATCAATCAGTGTTCAACGAGTACCAAGATGATATTTTGTTCCACAAAGGCGTATATGACGTTAATTCGTTAAAGGGAAATGAACATACAATCATTGTAATTGACGATCTCATGTTGGAGATGGATAAAACGTTTGCCGAGACATTTACAGTATTCTCCCACCATCTTAACATAAGCGTGTTCTTCATCAATCAGAATCTATTTTTCAAAAATAGATACATGCGCGATGTGTCGTTAAATACGCAATATCTAGTCTTATTCGCGCAACGTAGAGATGTATCACAAATTGGGGTATTAGCCAATCAAATGTTCCCGAATCAGCGTAAGGAGTTTTTGGAAGTTTATAAAGAAGCTACAAGCACGCGTTACGGATATTTGCTTTGCGACCTTCATCCGCGAAACACGTTTAGAGTGCTTCTGCGAACGAATATATTTCCAAACGAGCCTGAAACGGTGTATATTCCAGAATGACAAAGAGACTAAAGAAATACCGTGAATTAATAAAAATCTATCATCGACTGCCCCGGGCAATGCAGCAGATGTTTATTAAAAATATCGACGCCGACTTTTTAAAATGCATCTGTGAAATCTGTCTTAACGTTATAAATTGCAATGTATCAATGAAAACCCATCAGAAGGCTCGCCTACGCCGCTACAAGAACATAATACGTGCACTCGCTCGTAAAAGCAAACTGTAGCGAAGAAAAAACGAATTATTGTACAAACAGGAGGGTCATTTCTCCCCATCTTATTTTCAGTTTTGGGTCCTTTACTGACTAGATTAATATAATGAAGAAAGTGGTAGTGATTCCCCACGAGGTGTACGCTTCACTGCAAAGGAATCCAGACACGTATCTAGATCCCCGTAAAAGCAGACTTAAAAGAATGGAAAGCGAATTGTTAGCCCTATTAAACAGTGAAAAAACACCTGATGAGAAAAGAATCTTATACCAAGAAGCTCTGCAGAAATTTCTTCACGAGTACGAAAATTAT
The DNA here is from genome assembly GCA_023014485.1 of Bathynomus jamesi. Taxonomy (NCBI): domain Eukaryota; kingdom Metazoa; phylum Arthropoda; class Malacostraca; order Isopoda; family Cirolanidae; genus Bathynomus; species Bathynomus jamesi. Next base: position 264,255 of record JAJOZX010005783.1, on the reverse strand, counting down.
AAGAGCCCTACAGAGATTCCTGTGGTTATTAGGCACAGCACGGGGGACGATGGCGACATAGGATCTGAGCCCGACGATACAGCTGACCAACCAAAAAGATTAGCCACACAACATATCGAACATGTATTAAAAAATACCCTCCCACTTACATTGAGGAGTAAAGGCTTAAGTCTTTATAATCTATTGAATGAGGATCCCGCCATACAATGGACCGATACAGGGGAGATCATTGTGGAAGGATCAAAGGTACAGGGATCGAATATCGTAGACATTGTCCATGATCTGGTGAGAAAGTGGGATAGGCCATCACCATCAGGATGGAAGCATATTAAAGCAAGACTACAACAAATAAATGTCCCTAAAACGTTGATAGGAAATCTGAACAGGTTAAAAGACTTGGAACATGCAACGCCTGTGACACAATTGAAGGCGCCGTCACCCCCGGCGGTAACACCTTTGAAGAGGAGCAAGAAGAGGTTAAACCAACCCTACCCACGTGCCTCTAAAATACGCAAATGGCTAACGTATTAACTAAACGCTATTATGACATTTCTACCCCATCCTCTTACGGCGGCGTAGATAGACTGTACAGAAGTGTTTACGGAGTAGGAAAAAAAGATGTTGAAAGATTTTTGAGGGAGCAGGACGCTTATACGCTTCATAAGCCTGTGAGAAAAAGGTTTAAAACAGCCAAGACAACGGCTTCCTCGATTGATTCTATTTGGCAAGCAGATTTAACAGACATGCAAAGATATTCTGTGTATAACGATGGTTACCGCTACATTCTATTCATAATAGACGTATTCTCTAGATATCTGTGGCTAGTTCCTCTGAAAAATAAATCACCTGAAACAGTTGCTAAAGCCACCAAAACGCTAATGTTAAAAGAAAACAGGGTTCCTGGCTATTTTTGTACGGATATGGGGAAGGAATTTATAGGCCGTGCTTTTCAGAACATGTTGACAGAGTTTAATATCAGCTATTACACAACCAATTCTATACATAAGGCTTCTTTAGCTGAAAGAGTTCAGCGCACCATAAAGGAACGCATGCACCGTTATTTTACACATAAAAACACATACAGATTTCTAGACATTCTGGAATCATTGGCATCATCCTACAACCGCTCACACCATCGCACGATTGGGACAACACCTAACGAAGTTTTAGAAAGAGGTACGCTCCCGAGAAGAGATGGATCACCACCACCACCACACTCTGCGCGCTTCAAAATCAATGATTATGTAAGGCTGTCGCGTTCGGGGAATAAATTCGCAAAGGGTTTTGAGCAAGGATGGACACGCGAGATTTTTAAAGTTAGGGCTGTGAGACCTAAAGGTGAGATAATGATGTATTACATTGAAGATTTGAATGGGGAAGAAATCTCAGGAGGCTTTTACCGCGAGGAATTGCAGAAAGTTGCGTTTAATTTAGAAAAAAATGTGTTTAAAATTGAGAAAATTTTAGGAAGCAAAGGTTCAGGAAGGAGAAAAATGTACCTGGTGAAATGGCTAGGGTACCCAGAAAGCTTCAACACCTATATAAAAGCTGATGCAATAATGAAGCTTAAATAGTATGCAACATGGCTCCTAACCATTTCTACGTCACACTCCCGTCCTCCTCGTCCCTGTCTGTACACCCTAACAACACACTAGCCAACTTTGTAACAGAACTCCATGGGCACATTGAATTGGGTCGTGATTCGTATGAGGTGGGGATATGCGAAATTCAGCTGGACACCGTCTTTTTAAATATTGAACATAAAGAAACCGTTTTTACGATTCTTAGAGACATTGACGAGTGTGAAAAAGCTGGGGTAGCTATGGATGAAACTATGCGCATCGCTCGGACTAAGATTGCACGGTATTACAGTACAGAAGTAAGACTAGGGCCGGGTCAATATGGTTCGGCCGAGGATGTTGTGAGAGGCTTAAACGTAAGTTTAAGAAACTCAAACCTTACGAATGATTTAGTATACGAAGTCGTAAACAACCCTGCACATACACTAATCCTAAAATCAAAGACTAACAGACGTATTAAAGACCATAGAAAGTTCCAAATTCTAGCCAATGGCCGCTATAGCGCAGTCTTCCAAAGAGACACATTTCACGAGACACAGCATGACTTGTCCAGATTAATGTATCAATTGAAGATGGAGAAATTGGCTGAAAGGTCCCCAGACATGTGCTATATTTACAGTAATATAGTGGAGCACCAGTTTGTTGGGGATACCCAGGCACGCCTGCTGCGCATTGCTCACATCCCCAACCATAGAGGAAGGAGTTTGAGTATTACATATGACAGACCCCATTATGTGAATGTCGCAACTAATTTAATAACCAATATCACAATATATATAAGAACGATTGAGGGTGAAAACTTCCCATTCGGTAACGGGAGCTTAACAGTGAAGCTACACTTTCGACGCACTGAGTTATAATGGATAGAAAGCCTTTCACCGTCTATCGAGGGATGCGATACCAGCGCGGTAGTGGACTTGGGTCCATTTTTTCATCCATACTACGTACGGCTGTTCCTTTGCTGAAGAGGGGTGCCAGATACCTTGGAAGGAAAGCGCTACAATCAGGCCTTAACACTGCAGAAGACATATTGGCCGGGGCTAAACCTAAAGAAGCTCTAAAAAAACATTTAAAGCGTACACGGGACGAAATCATCAAAGATGCAAAGAGAAAAATGCGTGGTGGCGGGAAGAAGAGGGCTGCCCGGAAGAAGAAGGGGTCACGTGGTATTAAACGTAAAAGGCTATCAAAAAAGAAGTGCTGTAAGCGAATGAAACCTATGGTTGACCACTTTTTTGACTGATATAAGCTAAGGACATTGATCTCATGAATCATAGTTTGTTTACCACTTGTCGAGAGAGGAGTCACTATTTCGCCATGGCACGCTTCATCCACCCATGTAGTTCACAATGCTGTAAATCGGAGCTGTCCCTTTTTGAGCTACCTCCAACCCAAGTTTCTATTGAGCACAGTGACTTTATTACAATTAACCCTTTAAACACAATTAGTTCCCCGAGTGCACCTATAGAATTCGTGATACCCAGCTCAGGCCCTTACTTTTTTGATCCAAGCTGTGTGCACATGTACGCTAAGCTACGTATAGCCCATTCTGATGGAACGGTCTGCGATGACAAATATGCTGTATACCCTGAAACAAACTTTCTGCACTCCATATTCAACCAGTGTGACGTATATTTAAATCAGACCAACATATCGGCAGGCACGGGGTACTATCATCTACGAGCCTATCTGGAAAATGTCCTCAACTTTTCCAAAGAAGCGAAGGCTACCTTTTTAAGTGCGGAGGGATATTATCAAACTAAAGATGAAAATAGTATAAAGGACAAATTTAAAAATTCTAAAAAGAAAATATACGAGTGTTTTGGACGGTTGCACACAGATTTCACTTTCCAGGAGAAGTTGCTTGTGAACGGGGTGGATATGAAAATAAAGCTCACCCGCACGAGTCCTGAGATCTGCTTAAATCTGGCTGCGGATCAAGAAGAGGGTGCAAAGCCCGTTGTGGTTCACATTATGGACACATACCTCCGCGTACGGCGAGTGAAATTAAGTTCACCAAAACAACTAGAAATTGAGAAAAATTTACTAAACGCTACAGTGAAATATCCTATTAACAGAGTGCAGATCAAACTATATACGGTTCCTGCAGGGTTGGCATCGAAGCAGATAGAAAACATTGCCCTGGGAAATCTTCCTAAAAGGATATTAATCGGCATGCAGGACCACGCTTCGGTGAATGGAAAATATAAAAAGAGTGCCTTTAAATTCGAGAATTTCGGACTTAAAAATATAACTCTATACGTTAATGGCACTGCTTTGGGTGGAACAATGGGTACGGACTATTCATCAGACGCTGTGTTACCGCTTTGTGCCAGAGCCTATAGTAATCTGACCCATATTGCAGGTGATTGTGATGAGCTTGGTAATGGGGTAACGCAGGAAGAATTCATTGATCAATTTAACCTTTATCCGTTTGACATTACACCTGACTTATCTGCTAGCGTAAATACCCATTTAACCCCACAGCAGAGCGGAAACATCTCAGTGCGGCTGGAATTCGCCAAGCCTATAGACGCTCCTATTAGTGTACTAGTATATCTCGAATCGCAAGCCCTAATAGAAGTAGATAGATTTAGGAGCGTTATCACTGACTTTTAAAATGGATGCTAATACACTTCAGAAAGTAATGGAGCGAGTCACACGTTCCAAATTTATCGGCGTGTTTGCGAAGAATGAAACATTGAGTTTGCCAAGTACGCGAGAATGCGGTAGTCTTATTGTGAACACAGACATCATCGGTAATGAAGGGATTCACTGGATCGCTGTCTATTTTAAAAATAGACAGCGCCTGTACTATTTTGATTCACTCGGTACTCAACCCTGGAGTGACCCTATTATTGTAAAATTTCTCGCTCAGTTACATATTCCCGAAGTTGTATGGACCCCATTTCGCATGCAAGGATATTTTACTAATGTTTGCGGAATGTACTGCGTCTCATTTCTCATGCATATGTCAAATGATAAAGAATTTATAAATTTTTTAAATTTATTTGACCCGTGTCACACTCGCCGAAACGATGAAATGGTATGCAGACAGATAAAAAACCGTTTTCCAATTGTACGTACTCGTTGTATATTATAATGTTTTTGTTCGTATATTTGTAACGATATATTCTGTAGTTGTTTATTGTACTGATTTCTTTCATTTAATAAATTTATGAAAATATATTGTGTCTTCTTATCCCAAAAAGATCGAAAAACACTTACATTATTTCGGTGTGACATTGTTGACTGATCAGTATATCCTCCCTATTCCGAGATTCTTCAAAAGATTGTATAACACGTGTCAAATCCTCATCGGACCTTAAAGGAATAATGTTCATTCTTTTAAAACATATACAGAGTATACAGACAGATCCCCATTATGTGAAGATATCTTTGGTTCGAGGAATAACATTGAATGCCATAAAAATTTCGATTTTAGCATAATGGGGATAACCAAATAACATTGATTGACATAAAAAATTTTGGCGAGTATCTATTTGACGAGATACTACAACTCTCCATATATATATAAAAACGAATTATAGACACTTACATTTCTATGGTAGTCCCTGCGTCGGATTGTAAGGAGCGTCACTGCAAATATCTTCTACGGTTTGCGTTGAAATAATTCGCCACGGTCAATCGCATTGAAAAGACTAATTGCGGTTAATGCTGCAGTATCACGTTCTTCATACAATTCCGGGGAGACGTACAGGTCCATGGTGGAGGATGTGTGACATTGTTGACTGTTCAGTATATCCCCCGTATTCCGAGATTCTTCAAAAGATTGTATAACACGTGTCAAATCCTCATCGGACCTTAAAGGAATAATGTTCATTCTTTTAAAACATATACAGAGTATACAGACAGATCCCCATTATGTGAAGATATCTTTGGTTCGAGGAATAACATTGAACGCCATAAAAATTTCGATTTTAGCATAATGGGGTAACAAAATAACATTGATTGACATAAAAAATTTTTGGCGAGTATCTATTTGACGAGATACTACACCCCATCCATATATATATATATAAATTCTAATTATAGACACTTACATTTCTATGGTAGTCCCTTGCGTCGGATTGTAAGGAGCGTCACTGCAATATCTTCTACGGTTTGCGTTGAAATAATTCATCACGGTCAACCGCATTAAAAAGGCTAATTGTCGTTAATGCTGCAGTATCACTCTCTTCATACAAGTCTGGGGAGACGTACAGGTCCATGGTGGAGGGAATGATTATTCACTGACGCGAAAATAGCTACTGTTACTCCAAACTGAAAAATATCCCCTTTTATATGCACAATCGCCAAGCTCCGCCCCAAAAGACCAGATGTTCGTAGTGATTGGCTGCCGGCGTAGCTGGGTGGAGCTATGACGTGTACCAATCCGCTATAACGGGACCGGACGAGTAACATATATATAAAATCGTGCTTCTGAATTATAGACACTTACATTTCTATGGTAGTCCCTTATATTATATTTTTACTTACAAGTATTGTTTTCTTGTGTTAACATAATTGTTAACTTATTTTATAATAAAGAAAATATATCCTAATTATATTTTTAAAATAGCATTCAGTTTCCACATTAAACTGTGGATCTAAGGTGACGTGAAAACTTTATCCGTTGTCACTCTTCGAGCTAGTTGTTATTATTACTAAAGAGAAAATCATGCATGCTTTTCTGTCATACTACTGACTCGTCAAATGATGCATTAACACGTTTTTCGGGCGTACTACTGACTGCCTCGGGTCAAATGATCCTGTTATTTTAAATCCGGTTCAATAAACCTGTTATGTTGAAATGTGGAAGAGTAAGCAACGACTCCCATCGACAAGATGTATTTCTGAATCCATGTTAAACTGGGGGTCTAAGGTAGGTTGAAAAGCTTACCAATTCGGCGAGAAAGAGTTGATTATTATTGCTACATAGAAAAAATCGTGCATTACGATGTTTTTAGGGCATACTACTGTCTCGGTCAAATGATCCTGTTATTTTAAAATCCGGTTCAATAATCCTGTTATGTTGAAATTTGGAAGAGTAAGCAATGACTCCCATCGACAAGATGTATTTCTGAATCCATGTTAAACTGGGGGTCTAAGGTCGGGTGAAAAGCTTACCAATTCGGCGAGAAAGAGTTAATTATTATTGCTCCATAGAAAAAATCGTGCATTACGATGTTTTTCGGGCATACTACTGCCTCGGTCAAATGATCCTGTTATTTTAAATAGATTTTTTATAGTTTCCGGTTTTTATTTTTACTTACATGTTATTAGTGTCATCCCTGTGAAGAGGCTAACCTTCTTATTTACATCTTCGTATTTGCGTCTTGGCAACTAAGATTTTATTTAGTTGGTTGTTCATTCGAACAATTATAACGTCGAATAATTGCTGCTTCGAACAACTGTTTTTCGAACTATGGTTTTCGAACAATTGTGCTCGAACAATTGTGTTCGAACACAATGGCAAAAGATACAAGCATATCCCGTTATTTGAATAAAACTCTCTCTCTCTCTCTCTCTCTCTCTCTCTCTCTCTCTCTCTCTCTCTCTCTCTATATATATATATATATATATATATATATATATATATATATATAATTGTGGGCATATCTAAGAAATGGAGTTGAGAGAGGTTTTGTTCAAGCTGTCTAGGAGAAAGGTCATTATGGTCAATCGAGTTGGGCAGATTCTCGGAAATCCTTTCCTCTAGCGGATTGTATTTGGATAATTTCAACTTTTAATTGAATTGTTTCGTAAATTTTCATATTGTTTCAATTTTTTTTCGCATGGAATGAGACTCGTGTGTTTCATAAATTTTCATCTCGATCCAACTTAGGTATTATATATATATATATATATATATATATATATATACGGGTTTGGGGAATGACGATCGTCTGTTTTGAATTGTTTCATAAATTTTCATTTCCGTTCGTTTTTCCCCACTGATATTCGAATGTTTATAATGAAAATTGAGTGTGTAAAATTATTTATTTGATAAACAGAATTTAATTGGATTCACCCCAACGTCAGACCATTACTTCGGTCTTATATAATTATTTTAGGAGAATTTAATAAACATAATATTAAAGTACATTTCTTTCTCATTAAAATGTTCAGGGTCACGCGGCCTTTTTGCTTCTTTTTTTTGTTTCACTACAGATTTGTTTGTGGGTACTTCTTTTATTTATTTCTTGTAGTACTTGTGTTACCTTATTTCTATACAATAATGTCTTGAAGTGCTATTTTTGTACGGATATGGGGAAGGAAATTATAAGCCGTGCTTTTCAGAACATTCGAAAAGTTTAACTAAGTTTAATGAAGTTCAAGTTAATGTTATATTTGAATCTAATCGTTAAACACTATATACATCTATTGTAAAACCCTATATACATCTATACATCTATAGTGAAACACTATTATATATATATATATATATATATATATATATATATATATATATATATATATATAGCTATTTTTGTACGGATATGGGGAAGGAATTTATACGCCGTGCTTTTCAGAACATGTTGATAGTTTAATATCAGCTATTACACAACCAATTCTATACATAAGGCTTCTTTAGCTGAAAGAGTTCAGATATATATATATATATATATATATATATATATATATATATATGTATCATAAGCTGTTTAAAAGACTGTATATATATAATTTTAGTAAACTTATGTTGAAATAAACTAGTTAACCATAAAATTAATTATTTTCTATTATTAAGTTTTCTATGTTGAATTATGTGTGGTTAACTATGTTATTTGTTTCGAAAAGTTTAACTTCAAGTTCAATGAAGTCCAAGTTAATGTTAAATTTGCTTCTAAACGTTAAACTAAAATTAAATGTTATAATATGAAAAATAAATAATATATATATATATATATATATATATATATATATTTACATATACCTAACATAAGATGTTTAAAAGAATGTGTATATATATATATATATATATATATATATATATATATATATATATATAAGCATAATAATATATATCTAGCAAGAGCAATCCGATCATTGCAAAAAAACTGGAAAGGTATGCAATTAATAAAGATTGAGTGAGTAAAATTATTTATTTAATAAACAGAATTTAATTGGATTCAATTGTGGTACACAATGGATGATTAATATATGGATTTCTGGGACACATGGCGCTATCTGGCAACTGAATACATTGCGCTATCTGGCAACTCAGCCAGAATAGAGGCTTATAAAAGACCGAGAAGCTGATGAAAGAATCATTCAAGCTCGGCTCCCAGCCGAGCAAGGACCTCTGGTCCTTCTCTTTCAGGCCCTTTGGTAAAACCCCTTAGAGGCCTCTTAGGTTAGGAAAACGAAAATAACTTGGGGGAGAACTCCTCTCTCCTACAGGTGTCTCTCTCTCTCTCCTTCAGGCCTCTCTCTCTCTCTCTCCTTCAGGTGTCTCTCTCTCCTTCAGGTGTACCCCTCCCCCCTTGGCTCAGTCAACTGGCTGATTCAGCCAACTGGCTGATTCTGGCTGATTAGGAGCCTATAAAACAACGCCTACTCGGCTGAAGTCTTAATATGCACTTGGCTCCTGCCAGGTGAACACCTCTCCTCCTTTCTCTCCTCCTTTCTCTCTGGCCTTTGGGGGGAATAGCTTGGGGAGGCCCCCAAGTTGCATGCCCTTGCAACCTAGGTATTTTTTTATTTTTTTATTTTTTTATTTTTTTGCAACCCCCCTCCCCCCTTTGCAACAACCCCACACACCTTTGCAACAACCCCGCCCTTTGCAACATTGCAACATTACGTCATCACTTGCAACATTCTTGCACTCTCCCCTTTTTCGGCTATACTACTAGGCGAAAATATATAATAATGCAAAAGACATTTTAACAAGATATTGTTAATTTTATACAGTCCTGAACTGTTATTGAAATTATTTTTAAAATGGATGAAAACACATTCTAGAATATTCCTTTCCTTTCCTTTCAATCTTTCAAAGGTTCGGTGCGATGATTCCTCATTTCACGAAGGTCAAGCTTGTCGCCCCTCCTCTCGAGTTGGCCTTGTGAAGTAGTAAGTTGGTTTCTTATACTCTCCACCTCACATAGCCAGGTACGCCCGGCTCATAGGGGATTGTTCTGAGCCAGGCGTCTAATCTTCTTTTGAAGATGTCCACTGCAACACCATTCGTGTTCCTTAGGTCTTTGGGCAGCTGATTAAACAGTTTTGGTTCTTTCACGACAAAACTATTTTCTTTCACGGTTAAGGATGTTCCCTGTCTCGCCTTTAATTTGGGAACACGACAGTCTTCCTTTTCTACTTTTCACTGTTGTTTGGGGAGTTACAGGGTCTAGAGTAAGATTAGGGACTAGTTTCTCCATTATTTTCACTGTAAATAATGGTGTGTGTGTCTCTTCTCCTTTCCAGTGAATATTGGTTTAGTTCGCGTAACCTTTCTCAGTAATTTAGTTCTTTGCACCCCTTGATCTTGGCTGTGAAGCTTCTCTGAATCCCTTCTAGCTGTCTAATGTCTTCTTTATTATATGGGGATGTTAGGACCGAGCAGTATTCCAATTTGGGTATGGTCAGTGTTTTCAGTAGAGGAATCATTATATTCCTATCCCTTCGTTTAAAGATTCTCAGTATCTGCCCACTTATTCTCTTTGCTCTGTTTACCGCTATCTTATTTCGTGTTTCAAATTTCCATCATCAGTCATTACAACCCCTAAATCTTTTGCTTTAGAATTTATCTGAATTTCCTGTCCATTTGGGGTATAATATTCCATGGATTTTAGGTCTTCTCTTTTTCCGTACCGTAACAGCTGAAATTTCTCGGTGTTAAACTTCATGTTGTTGTCTTCCGTCCACTTGTAGATTCTGTTCATGTCTGTTTGTAGAGATCCTATATCGTCTGGGCTTCTTATTTTTCTACTGATTTTTGTGTCATCGGCAAAGGATGTTACTGTGCTGTCTCTGGTAACGTCCTCATCTATGTCAGTTAGCATGATTATGAAGAGTAGTGGAGCATCATCACGATGATGCAGAATTCAGATTTTAGAAGTTAATAATTCTCTGATTAATAAAAAACTAATTATCGGAGAGTTTCGAGAACCAAGAATTACCCCATAATTTACCATAATGTTCGCTTAAATTAACCCAAACCAGAATATTTATAGTTAAAGTATGACGTTATAAGTTATTTAAAAACATAAATATTAACGATATTATACAAAATAGTTTGCAGTAACTCGTATCTTTTATATCTTTAAATACGAAATAGGCTAAATTCAGCTTTCGAATCCATTGACCACAAAGTATACGAAACCTAGAAAATTCATAGGTCTAAAAATCAAGATCCATATTTCAAAACTGAAGAAAAGGTATTGACAGTGGTAAGGCGAGGGATAATATTCTTCAAGCTGAAAGATGATTATTGGATTGGAGAGAGCAAATAATATTTTATAGAGATCGAAAAGAGGGAGAAACTAAACTTTTTTCTTTTCTCTCTTTTCTCTCTCTCTCTCTCTCTCTCTCTCTCTCTCTCTCTCTTTGTTCAAAAAGAAATGAAAACGTGCAATAATCTACGTGTATATTTTCTAAAACAAACTATCTAAAATCCATAGTTAGATTATGTAATATTTCTTTAATTTTTATACGATTCGGAATAAATGTAATAAAATATGTGATTCACAACAGTTTTTTAATGAGACCCCTGTAAATAGGTGGGCTATTGAACCTTTGTCCAGAATTGGTTTGATGAAGGGGAAAATTGCTTCCTTTGGGTCTCAATATCACATAACCAGGCCCACTTGGCTCGTACGAGGTTGTCCTGAACACGTGTCTGTTTTTCCTTTTGATTAAAACGTTTTCATTCTCAAAACTATTTTATCCCAGACTGAAATTGCCATTTCTTGTCTTCATTTTAGCGATAGAGAAAAATCTATCATTTCTGTTTTGTCTAGGATTGCTCGAATGATTTAAGGGTTTAGTTTGAGATTATTTCCGAGTTCGGGTTATTGTGGACTGTTCCGTTCTATAGACTATACTTTAGTATAGGATTTAATTTACATACAGTTTTTCCCAGTAATGTAGTGTATAACAGAGGAGAGAATTTTCTGAACATTTTTATTTTCACTTTCATGGTAAGTGATAATTCGCTCCAAATTTACATATTGAATGTAAACAAACTTGTGTGTCCAAAGTCTGAAAATTCGCTTTGTGTAAATTTGGCTTTTGTTGCTGTCTGTCTGTCTCTCTCTCTCTCTCGTTTTTTGCCCATATTAACAGCAGAAAGTCAATTAAAAATTCTGTAGGTCCCCTAAAAGATAGAAATGGCATACTGAAATTGTGATATAGATAGAGCTAATACGCTAAACGAATTCTCCATCACAGTTTTCACGATAGAAGACTTAACTGAAGTACCAAATCCCTGGATTACGTATGACGGTGACCATCCGTTAGAGACCATAATTTTTACGAAAGATGAGGCGCAGCAGGTAATTGATAAAATGAATAAGTACAAATCATTCGGTCCCGACTTATTTCTTCCAAGGGTATTAAAAGAAGTTCACCACAATATTGTTGATGGTTTAGTCACTATATCCAAACAATGATTCGAATTAGGCAAAGTCCCAACCGACTGAAAATTAGCAGATATAACACCAATCTTTAAAAAGGGGGGGATAGGCAATATCCGTGTAATTACCGCCCGATCAGTTTAATGTGAATTGTCGGTAAACTGTGGGAATCCCCATTATTACAGAACGTATCGTGTATCACCTCGAATTAAACAATTTAATTTTTTATTCTCAACATGGATTCAGGCGGCACAGATCTTGTCTAACAAACCTGTTAGAATTTTTCCATAATATGTATACTTTTTACGACTCAACTAGAGCAATAGATATAGTATATCTCGACTTTCAAAAAGCCTTTGACAAAGTCCCTCACGCAAGATTGATGCCTAAAGTTGGAGGACCAGAAATTACCCGCCTCGTTTCCAAATGGATTGAAGATTCATTAAGAGACTGAAAGCAGAGTGATAATAAGTGGAGTAGCTTCGGAGTGGGCCCCAGTCACAGTGGGGTTCCACAGGGTTCCGTTCTGGGTCTTTTACTTTTTATCATCTGTATTAACGATATAGACGTTGGGCTCCTAAGTACAATTTCTAAATTGCAGACGATACCAAATTTGGAAATATTGAAAGTAATGAGAAGGGCATAAGAACGCTTCAGAATGATCTTGATAGGTTAGGCGAATGGTTTGCTACTTGGCAGATGCCATTCAACTTGGACAGATGTGAGGTAATGCACACAGGTTACAAGAACCCGAAGACCGATTACTCTCTCTTGAGGAGGAACTTGATTGAGACTAATCTAGAGAAAGACTTAGGAGTTTATATTAATAATGATCTCAAACCGTCAAAGTACTGTGCAGAAACCGAAAAAAGGACCTTAAAAATACTAGGTTATATTAAAACACAGTTCCAGTTTAGAAACAAGGAGATTGTAATGTCTTTTTACGATTCACTAGTTAGACCTCAACTCGAGTATTATGTGCAGCTTTGGTCTCCGTCCTTAGGAAGGATATAGAAAGGTTGGAGAGGGTACGAGCAAGGGCTACAAAATTGATCCCTTAACGAGATTACAAAGCTACCAACGAAGATTAGAACACTTAAATCTATTTACCTTAAAGAAAAGGAGGTTGCGCGGTCAACTTATTCAAGTTTTCGAGATGCTCAATGGAATAGACAAGGTAGATTACAGGAAATTATTCTCACTTAATACCAATCCGACAAGAAATAATGATTTTAAATTGAACGTAAAACATGTAATACCTCCATGTGTCGTAAATTCTTCTCCTATAAAATAGTTAATATCTGGAACCAACTTCTTTAGATGTTGTTTCAAGCCAAAGTGTAAATATGTTTAAAAATAAGCTGGACAAAGTTCTGAATACACTCAGGGTTCAAAACTGGCCTTTTCCTGTAGAAGCATTTCATGAATTTTCATCACTTTGCCCGCGTGATGGCTTTGCGCGTACATGAGTGTTGATATGGAGAGTTTAACCTTTACCTCCCTCTTAATCCTTTTTGGGGCTAGCCTGGAGTCGGGCATGGAGCCTTTGTTAGACCATTACCCCGGTAAATAGAACTGTAAATATTTTGCATAAACTCAAAACCATATGTTTGAGGTTTTTGTGATGATACCAAGTGCTGATACAAGATCAGCGCAAATATACCCGTATTATTTTATCAGTTAGTTTATACAACGGTGCTATCTAATGATCTCTGTGTGCATGGCATAATTGTAGGGCTAGCTTATTTATGTTCTCCTCTTTCCCGTAAAATTTCCATGGATACTTTTCTAGGGTCAAGGTATTTTTTTCAACCTTTTTCTGTACCCACCTCTGAGGGCCTTATGCTTCTCTTTCCATTTTCTACTACTTCTAGAATACGTTAAAAATGAACCAAGTTAATAACAGGAACTTTCCCGAGTGGACCGAGAGGTCTCCGAGGCTTCCTCTTGTCTTTGTAACTCTTTGTAACTCTCTCTCTTCTCTCTCTCTCTCTCTCTCTCTCTCTCTCTATATATATATATATATATATTATATATATATATATATATATATTACAGACCTGTTGCTGTCGCTTCCTGCTTCTCGAAACTACTAGAAAAACTCTTGTTACTCCGATTAATGATTACCTATGAACATCTCCTAATCAGTTTTTTTTTTAAAAGGTCCTACTCAACTGACCTGTGTATTTATGTACTTCAGGAAATAATATCTAAATACACTGACAGTAATTCAACTATTTATAGCTGTTCCTAAATATAAGTAAGGCATATGATAGAGTGAACCACAATATTTTATTTAAAAAAGTAGAAGACAGGAAGTTCCCATGTACATATTAAATTTATTGAAATTTTGGTATTCCCACCAATCTTTTACCGTTAGGTGGGGGCAATGTACTATCCGAATGTTTTGCCTCCTCTTGCGGGATGAGACAAGGCTCCTTGTTCTCTCCTGTACTGTTTAATGTGTATATTGACGGATTAATTGCTTCACTTAATGAGGCAACAGTGGGATTTGTATAGATAACACAAGGATAAATAACTTAGTTTATGCCGATGATATAGTGTTAGTAAGTCCCTCTGTTAAAGGTCTGGATCGGCTACTAAAAGTCTGTGAAGTGTATTCGCAGAAACATGATATTCTTTTTAATGTTACAAAAATTAAGGTTATGCAATTTCATCCTAAAAAATGTAATCAGCCAGCATAGGCGTATGGGATGGCACTTTACTGGAGTGGCGGAAAAAATTTGCCCTAAAATTTTCAGGGTGCCTGATTTCCGCATAAGCACTATGTGTAGCATAAAATAACACAAAGGTTAGGGTATGAGTAACATATATTAAAGCCTTTTTGATATAAAAAACATTACAATTTACAAAAATGAGATAAAATTTTGCTACAACATTTCGAAATGACAAGCAAACTACGGCATTGCAGTTGATATAGAATTCAGTTAAGTCCTGAACTTACGTTTTTAATTATTAACTACAAGTATAGTAGCAAATAATTAATTCACCTCAAGAAGTAAAAAACAAAAACAATGTCAGGAAAAATCTGCCCTGAAAATGCTCAATATATGCCCTGAAAATGCTCAATTCCCTAGTCCTGGAGGGCTGCCCCCCCCCCCCCGCCCCCCAGAACCCCCGCCCCCCAGAACCCCCGCCTCATACGCCTATGTCAGCCAGCTGATATTAGGTTTAAAATGAGAGGTGAAGTAATTGAGGAAGTACAAGAGTTTAAGTATTTGGGTCAACTATCACCAGGTCTTTGAGTGATGACTCAGCTATAAGAAAACAATCTCGAAGCCTTTGTGCTAAAGCGAATATGACTATAAGGAACTTCCGGTTCTGTACAAGTGAAGCTAAAGACACTCTTTCGTACTTTCTGCAGTAATATATACGGACAGCAACTGTGGGTGAATATAAAAAAGGTTGTGGCAGAACTCTAAATTTGTTGTACAACAGGTCTTTTAGACTCCTACATAAATTACCCCCGAGATGCTCAGCTTCGCAAATGTTTGCTACCCGCATTGTCCCGAGCTTCCCGGAGGTAACAAGACGTGCTCAATACAGTCTAATGCAAAGAATTAAAAATCAACCAACCCGATTATCCAAGCTATCCATGAGTCCTGCCGTTGTCTTCTAAGCTGTGGAATTCATTGTACGAAAACGTCTGTCTGTAGCTCCACTTAATTGGACATTACTGTATTATTTCTAATCAGTTGTATATATTTCTATCCTTAGTATGTGAACTGCCAATAAACCTTTTCATTTTCATTTATGAGCTCCTCCCAATAGCTCAGTGGTTACGATGTTAGATTCTGGAAGGCGAGGCTTTGAGTTTGCTCTCAGTTGTTGGTACCAGGTTTGGCTGAGCCGACCCCTTAATTGTCAGTGTTCTAGCTCAGATGACTCTAGGGGCACAATTCGCCCCCCAAAGTGGAAAAATGAGTTTCGGATGTTGCTTATATATATATATATATATATATATATATATATATATATATATATATATATATATATATATATATATATATATATATATATATGACGGAGTGGCCTGACCCAGTTCTAAAGTAAATTTGTAAGTATCCTATCAGATATTTACTTTTACTGTCTTAAATATATTGAATTCCTTTCAAATCGTAATTGTTTTGTTCCTGTAACTTCGATCATTTTAAATAAGTTACTTTTAAAAACAAAACGTAAGGAAAGTATCCGAAGCCGCACTTGTTGTTTGGAGTTATCCTTTGCACGGAATCAAATTAAATAATATTGCATGAAAATTAATAAAATTCACTTTTTAAATTTTTAACTGTTCGTTCTAATATATTATATTATATATATTATATATATATATATATATATATATATGAGAGAGAGAGATGATGGATAGTTTTAAAACTTTTGAAAGAAATTCATTTATATTATTGCACATGAAAAAAATACCTAAACCTGAGATCAATTGCAGCCAATAACAAAAATATAACATCATTATAACTCTGACAAAGAAAAAAAATCTATAAAAAATATAATGAATTTTAATACGGCAACAAACGACAAAAAAATTATTATTGGATGAGAAATAGCTTTCTGCTGCGCGTTCGTTTTTTTTTGTGATGGTTATACCGAATACACTGGCCTTCCTGTATACACACAAACCCCTTTCCCTCAAAAGAAAATACATAAATGAAAATAATACGCAGTTCTTCCCATTTCTCACGCCTCTGTATAGGTGATACTGCAGAGTTTCCCAGGAAAAGATGAACAACCAAAAAATAATTCTAATTTTACTTTTAACATCCCCACCCCCCAGACACACACACACACACACACATATATATATATATATATATATACTTTTAGGAGAAAGGCTCTAAATAAGAAAACTTATGCAATCAGTATCTTCTAGCCTTTCCATATACTTCAAGAAAGGCTTGGTGGACACTGGACACGCTATGGCATCGCTGCGATGAGATTCTGAATGACGACACTACAAGTGTATATTGCAATCAAATTGGCTGAAAAAATAGAGTTGCTATGTATGTTCGAACCTCTGATTGCGTATAAGAAAAAGCAACTGTAAGTTTACCTTCAAAGCAGAAATCTGAACTGGTTTTCCTTAAATAGATTACGTGACTAATGGATGCTTTAATGATGATAAAATTAAAAATAAATGAGTTTTGTAATAAAATGGGAACAATCAATTATGGTTTTTCTTTTACTTTCTAAAGTTGTGTGTGTGTGTGTGTGTGCTTCCTGATACCTTACAAAATCGCGACAATCTTCAAGATACACACTGAGCTCATCGTGAGTGAGCGTGCGTGTAGCGACATTAGCAGGGTCGCCATAGTTTCACTTATGTTTTATTGACTATTGAATGGGATCACTTTAACATATTGCTTCCCAGGAACCTCTCTTTAACATATTGCTTCCCAGTGTATATAACTTTAACATATTGCTTCCCAGGAGGGATCACTTTAACATATTGCTTCCCGAATGCTTTGGGAAGCAATATGTTAAAGTGACCGATTGGATGTTTTATTTAATATTGAATTAATTAAATATTATGAAAAAAGGGCTATAATTATTTTAGGTTAGTTTAGGTTATTTGTGTTAGGTTAAATGTTGCCA
Source organism: Bathynomus jamesi (assembly GCA_023014485.1). Taxonomy (NCBI): domain Eukaryota; kingdom Metazoa; phylum Arthropoda; class Malacostraca; order Isopoda; family Cirolanidae; genus Bathynomus; species Bathynomus jamesi. The sequence continues at coordinate 246,467 of JAJOZX010005783.1, read as the reverse complement.
TTACCAACTGTAAATGTGAAACTGTCGTGGTTTTATACGGTAGCCACAGCTGTGTGTGTTTGTAGTGTAAATATTTGTTTTTTTTGATTGAGTGTTTGTATGTTAACCTAACCAAATTTTATGTAGTCTAATTTAACCTAATAGCCTAACGGGGCATGATCTTACTTAACTTAATGGGTCATAATATTATGTAACCTAATGTAACCTTCATTTTGTAAAGTTTTGAAGAGAGTAAAATTTGGATTTTTTCCAACACCATTTCGAAAAATAATTCTAGCTTAGTTTTTGTTTGGTCATTTAAAGCGTAAGTAACAATTTGATTCCTATTTAGATTTTTTTTTTCCAACAACAGATCCACAAAAGAAATGTAAACAAACAGTCGTACAAAAGTGTTCGGGAATATTGCACTTTAAACGACAGAAAAATAATTTTTTTTTCTTTTTCGAAATGGCTTCGAGAACTATTTTATTCCAGTTTTACTCCTTATGGCATTTCCAACAGTTGTCTCTGTAAATGAAGGTTAGATATAGTTATATTAAATTAGGTTAGGTTAGGTCATGCTCGGTTTTGTTACGCTAGGTATGGTGAGATTAGACAAAACTTGGTTACGTTCAGTAAGAGCACTTTTCTAAGTTTTTGTTAGTGGGAGTCGAAACGCTTTGGTCAAAAAAAGAATTTCATTTGAGAAAAATTCTTCGACAGCTAGAAAGTTTGGTCCGGCTGTCAAAATGTTTGTCTTTCAAAAGGATAGGGTGCCATCTAAATTTATTGACAGACTAAATGATGTATTTTGAATTACGCTCAAAATTTGGCCAACTGAAAACACTTCAGAATAATAAAAATGTTTAAAACATATATACAGACTAAATAAATAAAATAAATTAATATAATAATATACGGTATCAAATATTTACAGGTTATAACGATTTGTTTTATATACAGTATATACAGGGTGTCCCAGAAGTCTTGGAGGGGTTTTATTTGGCTATAACTTTTTTCTTTTTTGATTAATTTATTTCTTTTTCTTTTTCAATTAAAGTACCCTTGCTGCGATTAATGAAAATGGAATCCTGGACAGTGCAACAAAGAGTGGCTATTGTGGAACTTTATTTGACAAACAACTCTTCCATCGTTGCCGCTCAAAGAGCTTTTCGATTTAAATTCAACACACATTCTGCTCCTTCTGTTCGAGCTATTCGACCGTACGTCGCTAAATTTCGTATGGGAAAGGGTCAGGGAGACGAACCACGGACTGGACGTCCTCGGACAAGCCGAAGTCCAATTCGGGTTGAGATGGTTCGTGAAAGCGTTGAGGAAAATCCACATCAGTCCGACGATGCAGCCAGGAATTAAACATTTCAAGAAGTTCCTTACATCGAATTTTAAGAGAGGATATCAATCTTTACCCTACAAAATTCAAATTGCTCAAGAAATTAAACCACAAGATCATCAGAGTCGGATAACGTACGCTAATGCGATTTTAGATTTACGCAATGAAAATGAAGATTTTCACCAGATATTAAATTTGTAATTAAAATCACAATAAACATATTTTCAAGTGTTATAAACCTTTTTTTTATTTGATCCCCAAACAAAAAAGTTATAGCCAAATAAAACCCCACCAAGACTTCTGGGACACCTTATATATATATATATATATATATATATATATATATGTTAAACACAGACCGTGCATGGAACAAGGAACTCTTCTGGGAAAATTAAATCCACTATAGTCCGAATAAGTAATGGTAAATGACAAATACCATAGTTTTTCTTTTTCATGATGCTAGCCCGACGTGGGCAACGGGTCTCTCGCAAAGAGATCCCATAAATATAGCTTCCCTCACCAGCTATCTGCAAAGCAGACAGGATCCAGCTGGATCCTGTCTGCTTTGCAGATAGCTGGTGAGGGAAGCTATATTTATGGGATCTCTTTGCGAGAGACCCGTTGCCCACGTCGGGCTAGCATCATGAAAAAGAAAAACTATGGTATTTGTCATTTACCATTACTTATTCGGACTATAGTGGATTTAATTTTCCCAGAAGAGTTCCTTGTTCCATGCACGGTCTGTGTTTAACATATAAATTTCTCAGGGGACCATTCTGAGTTTGTGTATATATATATATATATATATATATGATGCAAATCCACAAGGAAAGAAAAAATGATTCCAAGGTCTTTCGTATATTCAGAAGTACACCTCGTCAGGAAATGATTAAACATTCCCTGACGAAGTGTACTTCTGAATACACGAAAGACCTTGGAATCATTTTTCTTTTTCCTTGTGGATTTGCATCATTCATTCATTTCACGTGTTTAATTGCGAAATTCATCCCATATCTATCTTTACATTAATTATACTGTGTGTTGTTTGCAGTTAAAATGTATATATGTACGGCATGAGAAGGTGCACCCTCAGGGCATTTGATTCCGCTCGTATGTAGGAGAATTACGAGTACTGACTGATCGGGGTCCTTGGTGCAGTCATTAGCATATCCGACCGGCAATTGGATGATCCAGGTTTCGATTCCTGGAAGGTGCCTCATTTTTCATTTGCTCGTTCTCCCTCCTCATCTTGTGCGGAACGCTCTTCTACACAAGCGTCGTTCTTTACACACACACATATATATATATATATATATACCTCTGCTGTTTTATTCACCATTTTATCCCCGGATCATAATGATTGAAGCCAGAAATGAACAAAAGAAGGAAGACTGTGGAGGGACTTTCCCTCAGAGGGGAAGTGCCCTTGATAAAAAGATTGGAAGAGGGGAGGAAATAGCTAATCTTTTCGTATCCTGCAGTTAAAAAGAACCTCCTCCTTATTCCATCATCGATTTCTCTAATTGTTCTCTCTCAAAATATCTTCAGGTGGTCGTCATCCTGTTGTCATGGAAATGTAAGTGATGCAGTTTTCATCCTCATTAGAATAGCTTTGTTGCGCGTGATCTAGAATTGTGTTAGAGTTTGGTCATCATTTTACTGTAAGATGTTTGTTATTAGTGAGTGAAAAAGTTCTACTTTATATATATATATAATTTCATAGCTAGGTTTTGCAGGCATTGTAGTTTGCAGTCCGCATGGCCAGTGTACAGTCCTTGTATATTTGTGTGCAGTAAATTTACAGGGATAATAGTCTTGTTGATAGGTTGTCTTGGATGATGGTTATTTTTCTGATCGGTTTTGTCGGTTCGTAGTTGGTGTTATTGGGTGGGCCGTTGCATTGAGAATACTGGGAATATGGCCCTTCGTACCATTGTGGTTGTTAAATTAACGGTGGATGATGTTGGACAGGAGGTTGATGTATGCATTGCTAGGGTACATACAGTATATTTACGAAGTTCGATCTCTTCTCATTAAAAGAGATAATTGTTCTTTTATCGTTCTCATTTCCTCTAAAACTTGTCCGTCATTGGTCATGTTGTTAATTCTTTTATTTAGAATTTGGGAGTTTTTCTTTCTTTTCTTTGTATATCTTTTAAGTGGAAATAAAGGTACTCCGAATTTTGACATTCTTCTGCCTGATTGAATGCCTGTACATAGAACCGTGGAAATAGTAGCAGTTTGCTCCATATCGACAAGTTCCATTCCTCATCGAGCTGAAACATTTTTTAGGGTGGTTATATATTTATCTGGAGCCATATTTACACGAACCTATCCTACAATATTTGCGTATGATCCGTTTTTTGGATTCTTTTATATTTCCTAACTTACTTTTATTGAATTTGTGCGAGTCAATTTCTTTCTTTTCTCTCAGTACCACTCGTTCCTTCTTTGTCAGTCTTCGTTGTACTTTCGTTCTTATTCGTGACGTTGCTATCTCGTACACTTCGCTTAAGTATTCCTCCGCTCTTCCCTCTGATGCGTCGTTCTCATTTATGTTATTTTCGGCGTATTGCGTCTGATCGTGGTGTTCTGTTGGTGTATTAGTTGAATTTCCTTCCTCTCACGCAAATCTTGACCCATTTCCGTTAAAATTAAATTTCTAATCTACTTAAGAACATCGTAAAAAGGAGAAAGTAAACCCAAATCTGGGCACAAATACTCACTTCTTTTCTTCAATTTATTCACGTGTGATTCCTCTTAAAGATGCCGATAATGAATTTAATGATCAAATAAAACAAAGTTTTTTTGCTTTTATACTTTCCAAAGTTAATACATTTTAAAGTTTGATCTCTTATGACGTCACTAGAGTTATTATTGGATAAAAATCTCATAAATTTTCTTTTTATTATCCATTTTTTAAATTATATTTTTCTTCTTTCATAAAAGAATTTGTCAGAGTTGAAGAACTCTTCAAGAGCTCTTTCCTTCTTCTTTATAAACCTCACCTATGAACAAACATGAAACTATATCTATATATATATATATATATATATATAATATAATATATATATTATATATATATATATATATATATAATATATATATATATATATATATATATATATATATATATATACAGGGTGTCCCGTAAGTCTGGACCCATAGGGAAAAAATAATAAAATTACAAAATAGTCCAAAAATTTATTACATAATCTGTTCAAAGTGTCCGTCGTTGTGTCGCACACATAGTTGAAGACGCAATCTCCACTGCGACAGCACTTTCTGAATCACAGTCGCAGAAATTTCTTGACACGCCTCCACAATGCGTGCTTTAAGGTGGAAAATGTTCTGAAGTTTGACCTCGTACACTTTGGCTTTCAAGTGGCCCCACAAATAAAAATCATAAAAAAAATAATAAAAAAATAATAATAATAAAATAATAATAACATAATAAAAAAAATATATTATAAATCCCTATGGGTCCAGACTTACGGAACACCCTGTACACGTATATATATATATATATATATATATATATATAATATATAGGGTGGTCCAAAAGTCCCTATCCATTTTGCTGAAATAATTATATTTTTATTTTACTTTCTACAGGCCATAGAAGATTTCACAAACCACGAGTTACAGACAAAACAATTCGTGAGCTGGTCAATAAATTTAAAAGAACAGGGTCTGTTTATGATGAGGCAAGATCTGGACCTCCGAGTACCTCTCGAGGAAATGTCAAATTAGTAAGAGATGCCTCTGAAACGAGTCATAGAATGTCAACTCGCACAGCATCACGTAGACTGAGCATACCAAAAACGACTGTTCTAAGGATTTTAAAATCAATATTAAAAAAGAAAAGTTACCATATTCAAATGCAACACGAGTTATACGAAGAGAATTATCCAAGACGAGCCGGCATGTGCGCAGGATTTATTGAATAAATTCAAACCGAAAACTTATTAAACCACATTCTCTTCAGCGATGAGGCAACATTCCACACATGGGGAAAGGTTAAGCGACATAATTGCTGTATCTGGGCTAGTGAAAAACCAACCTAGTTCTACGAATGGGAGAGAGATTCTCCTAAAGTTAATGTCTGGTTGGGTATGACAAGATCGAAGATTTACGGACCTTCTTTCTTTGCAGAAACTACGGTAACAAGGCCAATTTATCTTGACATGCTTCGGCAGTTTCTTGAACCCCAGCTTCGTTCAGATAGCATTCTCGACACTGTTGTCTTTCAACAGGATGGAGCTTCATGTCACTATGTAAACATCGTTCGGGCGTACCTTCATGAGCTCTTACCAAATCGCTGGATTGGACGTGGTGGAAACAGGCCCTGGGCAGCACGATCTCCGGATTTAACACGATTAGACTTCTTTGCGTGGGGCTTATAAAGTCTGAGGTTTACAAACAAGAGTTACAGACCCGCAGGATCTGCGAACCCGCATCGTCGCGACAGTCGTTAAAATAACCCAAGAGATGCTTGAGAATGTGTTCCGCAATGCAGTACACATATATGAGATTTGCAGAGACACTGATGATGCTCACGTCGAATCTTAGACCTAAGCTTGATAAATAAATATACATCTAATTATGTTACTACATTTTTATCCTAAAAATACTATTATTTCAGCAAAATAGATAGTGACTTTTGGACCACTCTATATATATATATATATATATAATAAAAGGAAACAAGAACAATACAACAAAAACAACAAATACGCGTTTATAAATCTTTGCTCATAACGAACAAAAATGTTGCGTAACGTCATATAGAGTATTAACCATTACATGTTTGTGCAATACGATTTCGTTTAATGATTATATGAAACGTAAAACAAGGCGTGCTAAAAAAAGTTCCAATTTACGTTTAATTGGGTTTGAAAGCATTGCTGTTGCGGGAGGGAGGTTGGGGTGGGTAGCGGAGGCTGATGGAAATGGGGTTAAGTGGGTGGGTGTGTTGGAATGGGGAACGAGAGCGATCAGAATAAAAATTTCCTCGTAAAAAGGAGAAATCATGTGTTTGATGAGTCAATTTGCATACTAAATTTTAATGGTGTGTTTAGGTATGAGTCTAGTATAATGAATTTGGAAATTTATTCCACCCATTGAAGTTTTGTTCGTATATATATATATATATATATATATATATATATATATAGGCTACGTCGTAGCCAATGTCGTAACACCGCTTCCCGTTGATCAGCGAAGTTAAGCGACATTGGGTCTGGGTCGTAGTTGGATGGGAGACCGTCCGCTGCGTCAGATCTATGTAGCGACCCGTGGTTCGGATCCCATGTAAAGCTGTTGGTCCCCTCCGTCATATGACCTTAGATGTTGCGAAGGAACTTAAAGAAAACCAATAATTCACTGGCCAACAAAATGAAACTTTTTTTCCTCATCACAAACATGATCACACTTTTCTTAATGCATATTTCGCGCTGATTCCGAATCTGGTTTAATTTTGTTTCTAGCACGTATAGTTATATAGATACACTGGTTTTGATATTTTTAAGTTTTTGATATTGCTATAAGAAAATTTATGGATGTATAGATCACACTTAGGAATGCTAAACAACAAATACATCATATACCTTATTCAATGTACTTATAAATAAAGAATATATACATTATTTTATTAAAAGCGCTGTGAGTGTGATTTCCTTTTGTAAATTTGGCCTGGATTGTCACGATACAGCATCCAACAATGGTCCACCATCATGCTTTCATTCCAATATCCTTGGTAGCGCTTCTCCATCATCTGAATATCTTGATGGAAGCGCTCTCCTTGCTCGTCACTCACTGCACTGCACCAAGGTTTTCAGGAAAGAAATCTAAGTGGGAATGCAGGAAGTGAATTTTTAACGACATTCGACACTCCATTTCTTTGAAGGCATCAAGGAGGTTCTTGACTCCATCCTTATACGCAGGTGACTTGTTGCTTCCAAGAAAGTTTTCACATATCCATTTGAACGCCAGCCAAGCCTTCAATTCCAGCGGACTTAGGACTTTTTCAAATTCAGTGTCATTCAAAACCTCCCTTATTTGTGGCCCAACAAAAATTCCTTCCTTCAATTTTGCTGCAGTAACCTTCGGAAATTTCCTTGAAAGGTATTGGAACCCTTCAGAATTGACTTTACCCATTGCTTTAACAAAATTCTTCATTAAACCAAGTTTAATGTGAAGAGGTGGCAGATAGATCTTTGGGGATCCACTAAAGGGACAGACTGGACATTGCTTATCCCTGGGACATATGTATACCTAAGTGGCCAGTCACTTTTGGTGTAATGTTCTATAGTGGCGCGACTGTCCCACAGGCAAAGGAAACAACAAAATTTTGTGAATCCTGACTGCATACCCATAAGCATTCCTATAACTTTTAGATCTCCACAAACATTCCATTGATGACTGTCGTATTTGATTGCCTTAAGTAGTATATCCATATTGTCATATGTCTCTTTTAGATGGACGGAATGGGCAATGGGATGGATGGCATTATATTACCATTATGCAAAAGAACTGCTTTCAGGCTTCTCTGCGACGAATCAATAAAGAGGCGCCACTCAGATGCCACATACGTCTGAGATATGGCTGTAAATAGTCCATTGATGTCATGGCAATAACAGAGAGGACCGTCTACTGAAAAGAATGCTGTTAATTCAAAATTCCGCTTTCTGTAGTAACTAATACGAACATTGTTCTCAAGTAAATTGTTCTCCTTTAGTCTTGAGGCGAGAAGCTCTGATTTCTCTTTAGACAACGATAAGTCTCTAACAAGATCATTCAACTGTCCTTGGGTTAACTTTTTAGGCTCTAAATGTCTACCTTCAAAAGTGTACTCTGGTTCTGTAGATGGTCCGGAAACGCCAGTTGCACCTTCATCACTTTCCATGTCATCTATGATAGAATCTAGCCTATCACTTGGGGGAATTGGAATGGGCAATGTTTCATCATGTTTTACTGGTCTACGTGCTGAATCCAAGTTTGGATATACAATCTGGTGTTTGTTCTTGGCAGAAAACCCCATTAAGTTCACACTACAAAAATAAGTCTTCATGATGATCTCTCGGCTCCCTCCATATCATGGGTATGGCAAATGGCATTGAAGCTTTCTTTTTGTTAAGCTAATCACGTAATCCATTTGAACAGCCAGAACAGATTTGATGTGGCGCCCATGGTTTATCTTGGTCACCTAGATGGCAACCAAAGTATAGCTTGTATATTTTCTTAATGTCGGTTGTAATACTTCGTCGCTGTGTTTTAGTTGTCAACTGGCCGCATACGAAACAGAACTTGTCGGGGTCATTCTTACATTGTCGAGGCATGTTGACTGACCTGAGCAAACTATAAATTAAAAAAAAATGTACACCAACTTGACACAACAAGTTCTTGGACTGGACTGATCTTTTGACACACAAAGCACGGCGTTGTTGCCTGAATCACAATGCTGCTAGACGTAAAAGCTCACACCTGAAATACATAAGATGTATAATTAAGATAATTGAAATAAATAAGATGAATAAACTAAAAAAACACAATAAAATAAACAATCAAATGTTGAAATATTAGTATTTTGCCTATTTAAAATGGTTAGATCTGTGTAGTTATATATATGCCTTCATCTTGAAAACTATACGTGCTAGAAAAAATCTGAATGCAGTTTTGGAATCAGCGTGAAAATGCTATCCAGCCACCACAAATTTTACTCTGATGAAAAATCTTTGTTGACCAGTGTAATTTGGATCACTTTAACGTATTGCTTCCGAGAAACCTTTCTTTAACATATTGCTTCCCAGTGTATATCACTTTAACATATTGCTTCCCAGTGTTAATCACTTTAACATATTGCTTCCCAAAAATAGACATTACACAACCAATTACAGTTACATTACAATAGTTTATAATATTTAGAGATTAGCTAGTCGAGAAAATGTAAATTTATGGACAACTTAACTTATTATGCTTTGCCATTTTTTGTTAATGTAAAATATTTGGATCACCTGAAGATCAGGGCCCTCAGCCTTCTTTAGTTAGCCTTATAAGGCTAACTAACGAAAATATCACGACCTAACCTAACCAATCGTTAGGTCAACTGCGCCCTTGACGATTGGTTAGGTTAGGTCAGGTCGTGATATTTTCGTTAGTTAGCCTAGATTACCAACCTCTTTCTAACCAACCAACCTTTCTCTTTTTAACATATTGCTTCCCATTGTTAATCACTTTAACATATTGCTTCTCGAATGCTTTGGGAAGCAATATGTTAAAGTGATCCATAATAATAAGCGGGTGAAATACTCTATCAGTGAACGAAGCATTTACTAAGAAAGACCAGTTAGTGCTACTGTAGTATGCGGTCTACCTACGATTCGGTGGTCTACCTTTTAATTATAGCTTCTTATCTTCTTATTTTTTATTATTAGGTTAATTGTACGCCCTTGACGATTGGTTAGGTTAAGTCGTGATATTTTCGTTAAAACTAACGAAAATATCACGACTTAACCTAACCAATCATCAAGGGCGTACTGTAGTACGCAGAATAATTCCTTAATTGTGTAAATTAAATTATAATTCCTTTCAATTCATTTTCAATTCCTTTTAAATATTTTGAACGGTAGACCGCATACTACAGTAGAAACTTAACGGTAGACCGCATACTACATTAGAAACTTAACGGTAGACCGCATACTACAGTAGAAACTTAACGGTAGACCGCATACTACAGTAGCACCGACCAGTTTTCCACTCAGAATGTACTTGCTGTTTACGCTTCAGAAAAGGGTGTCGATGGTCTAGTTTATGGCCTGAGCTTCGTGTTTTAAAAATCAAATATTTGTCTCTCGTAATTAATGGCTGCAGTAAAATGAGGGAGTCATCTGCTATTCCGTTTTAGTGTCTTTGATGGACGCTGCAAATTAAAAAGATATATCTAGGCGATATAAAAAAAATCACACGAAAAGAAAAGTAACTCGTAATTTTGCATATACGGTAACAGTGTAAATTAACTATCCTATAAATTATAATGAACATAAAATCATTATTAACTCGTATATTAACGTAATTTGACGGAACCTTTGATTTGCCACCAACGGACAAAAATAAAAAAAATAAAAAATCAAACAAAATTTTACCGAAAACTTCCGACTTTAAACTGGGGGAAGCGAATGGAAGGTGTAGGGTAGGGGTCAGGGGTGCGGGTAGAGAGAGAGAGAGAGAGAGAGAGAGAGAGAGTCTCAAAATAATTAAGTCTCCTCTTGACTTCATTGAAAGCGTAATTGACATTTCCTTCAAAACTTTATGACTAGAAGGGGCGCTGCTCCCTTTTCTCATGTCTTGTTTTTCTCTTCTTCATTCCCTTCAAATAATTATTAACAATTAGTTTCCCTTAAAAAATAATTCATTTTTCATTGATAATTTTAATATCGTTTTCTTTCGTTTACGATTCGACTCTTTGATCTCGTTTTCTTTAATCATATTAGAAAAATGAGAATTGGTTGTAATTCTTATAAATTTATAAACGAACTTATATTTATATATACACACACACACACCCCTTTGGTTAGCTTCCGCCCGAATTGTTCATTCTGACGAAGGTCAAGCTTTTCACTTAGACCTAGAGTTTAAGGTGGAATCCGAACCACGCCCCACTAGCAGCCCAGCGTCTTAACCACGAGGCCACCGAAGGTACCCATTTATCTACCAACCACTTTCTTTATTGCGTGGAAGGATGAACAGTTGGGTTTTGCTGCGCTGGCTATCACCGAGTCTCGAACCCGGGGCCGATGGATTCGTAGTCAGCAACGCTAACCACTACACCACCGAGGCGCATTTTATATATATATATATATGTGTGTATATATATATATATAATTTACCGATACATTTATAGTTTAATTGAAAGTATGAAGAGTTAAACATCTTTTCACATAGAGCATCATTCCGCCCATACGCCCATTTCAGGGTACGAACAGCTGGCAGCAGCATTGCCAGACAAATAGGGGGTCAAAGTACTGACGCGAAGCTTCCGTACGTGGTTCATCACCAGTGAAAGCAACAATGCTCCGTGTTAGTCTAGTTAACACCATAACGTCTAGTTAACATCCATACCTGTATTCAATTTATTGCAATTTTCGTTAGTTTTTATCGCAGACACCTCTAGTCATTATCAGTCCTGGTGCATGATTCTTCAGGAGCAAGATGCACCGCAAGTTTGTGTTTCCTAACTAAGACAGCACAAATTTACCTGTATCAATCACAGTCATACACGTACTACAGTACATCGAGCTTGCTATACACAAACTGGACCAAAAACCACAAATATCAGCAATCGCGAGCCGACCGTATGTATACATAGGCTTGCCAACTTTCTGAAATACAATTCCGGGAGATGATATATTTACAGGCCATAAAGGGGGGGTGGAGGCGAGCCGATCCAGCTGGCGGGTTCGGGGGAAGGCGCTGTAATATGACCAATTTCAAGGGCATTTTGAGGCCATATGCAGGGGGTATAAAGACATATTCTATGGTCAATTACGTCAATCGACGCCCCTATATATATATATATATATATATATATATATATGATACACACAGACCGTGCATGGAACAAGGAACTCTTCTGGGATAATTAAATCCACTATAGTCCGAATAAGTAATGGTAAATGACAAATACCATAGTTTTTCTTTTTCATGATGCAAGCCCGACGTGGGCAACGGGTCTCTCGCAAAGAGGTCCCATAAATATAGCTTCCCTCACCAGCTATCTGCAAAGCAGACAGGATCCAGCTTTGGGACATGGATCTAGGGTTTAAAGCAGCCTAGCCCAACTACATTTAGAACCTCAATATAAGTAAAAGACTCGTTGCACTCACGTCGGATTGAATAAATCAAAGAAAAAGGGGTAACTATTATATTTTTAGCCAAAACCAAAACTTAAACCTCAACTGGCAGAAACGGACATGTTATGTGCCTTGAAAAGTGGACGCTCAATTCTGCCAGTTGAGGTTTAAGTTTTGGTTTTGGCTAAAAATATAATAGTTACCCCTTTTTCTTTGATTTATTCAATCCGACGTGAATGTAACGAGTCTTTTACTTATATTGAGGTTCTAAATGTAGTGGGGCTAGGCTGCTTTAAACCCTAGATCCATGTCCCAAAGCTGGATCCTGTCTGCTTTGCAGATAGCTGGTGAGGGAAGCTATATTTATGGGACCTCTTTGCGAGACCCGTTGCCCACGTCGGGCTTGCATCATGAAAAAGAAAAACTATGGTATTTGTCATTTACCATTACTTATTTGGACTATAGTGGATTTAATTATCCCAGAAGAGTTCCTTGTTCCATGCACGGTCTGTGTGTATCATAAAAAACTCAGGGAACCATTCTGAGTTCATTCCCATATATATATATATATATATATATATATATATATATATATATATATATTATATATATGAAAATTATTTCACGAAAGTAACACATGAAAAATATTTATGATGAATAAAACCACGAAGGAAAGGAAACACAGAATGGTGCTCAAGCGCTTTCGTCTAATGACATCCTCCTCATTCCTGAGGATGTCATTAGACGAAAGCGCTTGAGCACCATTCTGTGTTTCCTTTCCTTCGTGGTTTTATTCATCATATATATATATATATATGAAATAGGATCCCTCCTAAGGAGACGTAGTTTTACATTTAGGATAAAAACGAAGACGTAGAGCAAAAAAGTCATTATATTTGGCTGCAGCCGACGTTTCGGGCAACTCTACCCATTTTCAAGGCCTAATAAATAAAAAGCTAAAATTAATACATGACAAAAATATATGAATGTCAAAAACAAACTAATTTACAGTACAGAATAAAACCTCCAAGAATAAAAATTAAAAAGCATAAAACAAGCATAAGCCAAAAACAAAAAGTGAAATTTATATACATGACAAATATACACATGATAAAAATAAAACTTAAAAACTAAAAACATTCAAACAAATTAGTTAAAAACTTCACTAATAAAAAGTTAAATGAAAAAACGCAAAAGTGCACCAAGCATACCATGCTCACTTGACAGCCACAAACAACTGAGGCGAAAAGGAGACAGGGTCAAGGGGGGGGGGAAATTAGTTTGTAGGTATTTTAATTAATATAAAGGGGGTAACAACTAGAATCAACAATTCATGGGACAATTGGGAAATATGTTGTCTAACCTTACCAAAATCATTAGCATCAATGGTTGGAAGAACTTTCAGATCATGGGCTATCCTTTCAAAATAAAAATAAAAGTCAGCAGGTTTAAAACGCAAGTTGGGAAACTTGAACTTAAGGCCAAGAGACAAGAGAAAACTTTCACGCTTTGACAGGGTATAGTCAGATAAATTCCTAATGACCTGACCAGGATCCAGAAAATAAGGGCGAGATAGGTTTAACTTAAAAAGCTTGCGGTCATGAATCCGGGAAATAGAACGTACATATGAAAGGGAGGAAACATGAATGTTAGACACTTATGCACGCATAGTCACAAAAAGAGACCAAGGCCTTCAAGTGGCTTTTAAGAGCACAAATCTTGTTCGAAATATCATGCTTAAGCTTAAATTTGTAATTAATTTCATTGTTAAGATAATATACCAAAGATGACCTATAAAACTCTGAAGAATAGAGTGAATTACGATACAGTTTGTAATAAATAAAATTAGGAAAGACGCCACTATTCCGGCAGATTTCTAAAAATTCAAGGTCCAATTCAATCTTCTTCGTTTTTATCCTAAATGTAAAACTACGTCTCCTTAGGAGGGATCCTATTTCATATGTATCTACGCGTTATGGACTAGAAGGTTTGAGACTCCACCGTAAACTTGAAAAGTCTGTCAGAAAATTAAAGAAGATTGAATTGGACCTTGAATTTTTAGAAATCTGCCGGAATAGTGGCGTCTTTCCTAATTTTATTTATTACAAACTGTATCGTAATTCACTCTATTCTTCAGAGTTTTATAGGTCATCTTTGGTATATTATCTTAACAATGAAATTAATTACAAATTTAAGCTTAAGCATGATATTTCGAACAAGATTTGTGCTCTTAAAAGCCACTTGAAGGCCTTGGTCTCTTTTTGTGACTATGCGTGCATAAGTGTCTAACATTCATGTTTCCTCCCTTTCATATGTACGTTCTATTTCCCGGATTCATGACCGCAAGCTTTTTAAGTTAAACCTATCTCGCCCTTATTTTCTGGATCCTGGTCAGGTCATTAGGAATTTATCTGACTATACCCTGTCAAAGCGTGAAAGTTTTCTCTTGTCTCTTGGCCTTAAGTTCAAGTTTCCCAACTTGCGTTTTAAACCTGCTGACTTTTATTTTTATTTTGAAAGGATAGCCCATGATCTGAAAGTTCTTCCAACCATTGATGCTAATGATTTTGGTAAGGTTAGACAACATATTTCCCAATTGTCCCATGAATTGTTGATTCTAGTTGTTACCCCCTTTATATTAATTAAAATACCTACAAACTAATTTCCCCCCCCCTTGACCCTGTCTCCTTTTCGCCTCAGTTGTTTGTGGCTGTCAAGTGAGCATGGTATGCTTGGTGCACTTTTGCGTTTTTTCATTTAACTTTTTATTAGTGAAGTTTTTAACTAATTTGTTTGAATGTTTTTAGTTTTTGGCTTATGCTTGTTTTATGCTTTTTAATTTTTATTCTTGGAGGTTTTATTCTGTACTGTAAATTAGTTTGTTTTTGACATTCATATATTTTTGTCATGTATTAATTTTAGCTTTTTATTTATTAGGCCTTGAAAATGGGTAGAGTTGCCCGAAACGTCGGCTGCAGCCAAATATAATGACTTTTTTGCTCTACGTCTTCGTTTTTATCCTAAATATATATATATATATATATATATATATATATATATATATATATATATATATATATATATATGAGTTAGTCATATCAATAGTAAAAAAAAACCCAGATTATTTAAAGGCTAATAATATGCAAATGATAAGGTGATATAAATTATGTATTTAAAGAAAACTATTCTCAAATTGTAAGATATCCTGGAGATTAGGATAACGTTCCGGGAGCCGGGAGAACGCACACGATTCCGGGAGTCTCCCGGCGAATCCGGGAGGGTCGGCAAACCTACGTATACAGGCCTGTATTTAATTTAGAATAATATTTTTTATATATCTATAGACTCAACACGGAAAAACACTGTATTTGTAAACTCGTTTCGTTATTCTCTCTCTCAAATTCGATTTCAACCGTTTGATTTTCATTTTTTTATAGACTGCTCTTAATTTTACTTATTGCCTTTTTCCGAAATTTTATCGCTTTGTTATTTATCAACCAACTATATCTTGGTGATTTCCTACCCTTGTATTTCCCTTCAAGCTTCTCGCATTTCCGTATCTTATTATATACATATTTTATGTACCCGAAACTGTTTTAATGTTCATATCTCTCTCTCTCTCTCTCTCTCTCTCTCTCTCTCTCTCTCTCTCTCTCTCTCTATATATATATATATATATATATTATATATATATATATATATATTTCTATCCTTAGTATGTGAACTGTCATTGTATTATTAATATTTGTCATATGGATTATATATATTCTGCCAATAAACCTTTTCAGTTTCGTATGTACAGTAGTCTTTATAATTGTTCGCCTTTAGTTTTAGTTGCCCCCGATTTCGAGTTTCTTAATTATGTTTAAGGTCTGAAATTATTTTTTTATAGTACACCGACTAAGAACTTCTATATCCTGAACGTTCGCGTTGTCGTAAAACATCGATTTATTTCTATTTGTTTCTATGTTTAGACTCCGATATGGTTCCCATATTTATTTTGTATATATCGCTTTATATACTCTCTCTGTACACACACGTGTGTATATATGTTAAGGTCAATCTGTGTAATTAGGGATTTCGTGAAAGCCCTAAAATGTTTAGGGATATCATGTAAGGTTAAGTCGTAATATTTTCGTGAGTTTTAAGGAAAATATCACGACTTAACCTAAACAATCATCAAGGGCGTACAGTTGACCTAACCTGGTATTCAATAATTTTCTTGTAAGTTTACGAAAATATTACGACTTAACCTTACATGAAATCCCTGAACATTTTAGGGATTTCATGAAATTCCTAGTTACGCAGATTCACTGTAACATACTGTGTGTGTGTGTGTGTGTGTGTGTATATACATATACATACAACACACATAGTCGTACGATGTATGCATGACTTATATATCCAAATTATTAATGAATTCACTAGTTTTTATGTAGCTGTATTTGATTAATATATTTGGCATTTCCAACCTTAATTAATTTGTAACTTAGTTTATTTTTATGGAGTCCTTTATCGCATATAATATTAATCATGTACTTCATTCGGTTTAAATCCTTCCTATTTACACCATATTCTTCCATATCTGACTACTTGTGTGTAATATATATTATTGGGGTTGTTTAACCTCCTTCGCAACATCTAAGGTCATATGACGGAGGGGACCTACAACTTTACGTGGGATCCGAACCACGGGTCGTTACATAGTCTGGGCGCGGAGGACGGTCTCCAATCCAACTACTACCCAGACCCAATGTCGCTTAACTTCGCTATATATATATATATATATATATATATATATACACACACACACACATATATACACAGTATATATATATATACAGGGTGGGCCGAAAGTCTGGATCCATAGGAAAATATTTATTTTAATACATAAATTACAACAAATGGTAAATACTTAAAATGAATATCAACTTTAACTCGTAAATGCGTATCCGTGATACTGTACAGTAGTTCGTACTCCAGTATAAATACTCAAATACTTTTTTTATTTCAGCCCAGAAATGGCTTCGAATCTAACAACAGAAGACCGGGTAGAACTTGTGCTCATGTACGCAAGACAGGGCGCTACACACAGAGAAGTTGCTACCGAATTCAATAGAAATCATCCTGATAAGCATCCAGTAACACATGCGACTGTTGGCAAGTTGTTTAAACGTTTCAAAGAAACAGGAAGTGTATATGATCGACGGCGTTCTGGTCGTCCAAAAACTGCAACTGATGAAAATACCTCTGCAATGGTATGTGAAACTTTAACGAATAGTCCAGTAAAGTCAACAAGAAGATTATCAAATGAAACACGCATCTCGAGAACGTCAATTCGAAGAATTATTAAAAATCATAAATTCCATCCCTAAGTGTCTCGATGTCAGAGGCCGCCAATTTGAGCATTTGTTATAATTTGTTGTTTATACTGGAGTACGAACCACTGTACAGTATCACGGATACGCATTTACGAGTTAAAGTTGATATTCATTTTAAGTATTTACCATTTGTTGTAATTTATGTATTAAAATAAATATTTTCCTATGGATCCAGACTTTCGGCCCACCCTGTGTGTGTATATATATATATATATATATATATATATATACACACAACAAACGGGCACTTAAATTAAATTACGAGATAATGACTCAATTTAGGGGAGCTTTTGTGACCTATAAAAGCAAAGCCTGGAATCAGGATGCTTTAATTTGAGGCCCTACTGACTCTCAATATGGGACAGTAGAGAATTATTATGCTTTTGCATACCTTAAATTAAGGTAATTTTTCTTACGCCTTTACTTAGTAAAACGAAAGTAAAAGATTTTAAAATGGGTCAAGGCGATTGTAACCGACGGTACTGCATTAATATGCGACATCTTCCTCCACCCCTAAATGGGTCAATAGAACTACCATAATTCAATACAAGACCGCTATATTTTGTTACGCTTTAAGAAAGGCATAAAATAAGATTTACCATACGGCACTAAAAGTTTCTATAGGCCTTATTTATATAGGCACAATTTACTCCTCTTCTCATTTTTCCTTTCGATCCTGGCGCAGTGGAGAAGGATATTTTGCTGTATCTGACGAAGCTACATTCCCCGTCGAATTCTTTGATTAAAATAGAAAGATGTCGGGAAAGCGTTGTGTTGGTGGTGGGGGGGTGGGGGGGAGAGGACCCCTCTCTTCTTTCTTTCATCGTTCCGTTGACACTCGGAACTGCTCGAGGACACGTTTAGAATTCATTATCTTTATATTTCCATTTGGAGAAAAAGATGGCTTCTTTGTATCTATTCTCTCATGAGCAAAATCGGCGATTCTGCTCTTCCTTACGAAAGGAATATTAAAGAGAGAGAGAGAGAGAGAGAGAGAGATCCATATTCATGGAGTTCTTTTGTACACTCAATAAGAGTATTAATTAAATTCATTTTTTATGCTTCATCGTGTTAAATAATTTTAATTAAAATACGCTCAACAGTTCAGCTTAGAGGTAATTACGAATCACATACAAAAGCTTCAAATAAACACACACACACACACACATATATATATATGTATATATATAACACAAAGTGATTAAGCACAAACGCTTCGCGAAATCTAGCAGCCAGATTCACCAAGTTTGTGTCAATTATATACATTTTTAAATGTAAGTAATTAATTATTCATTTATTATTATTATTATTATTATTATTATTATTATTATCAATATGTTTAAGACCTTGTCTTGTCTATCTTATCTCTAAGCTCATCCTTGAAAGTACTCTCCGCTAAATTATGTACATTTCAAATTACTTTAATTATTGTAAATAATTTAAATTATTCTGAATTTCCAAAATGATATACAGGGTGTCCCAAAAGTCTCCATACATAGGGAAAATTAGCACTTTTTAGCAAACTGTAACTTTCCTGGTACACCATGGCCTTCAAGTGCCCCCACAGGTACAAATCAAGTGGACTGAAATCTGGGAACCTCGGAGGCCACTCCACGGGGCCATGGTGTACCAGGAAAAGATACAGAACATGGATCGCCTAAAGGAACGCATTCGAAGTGCAATTACGTCCATAACACCAAATGTGTTAACACGAGTTCACCATGAGTGGGAGAGACGCATCCGTGTGTGTTTACAAAGAAATGGCAATCATGTAGAGAATGTTTTGTAAATAAAGTTACATGCTAAAAAGTGCTAATTTTCCCTATGTATGGAGACTTTTGGGACACCCTGTAGAACAAATGAGGCACTCCGGACCACAAGTTGCCAAACGCCAAAATTAAAAAATGGAGAAAAATGTCGTTAAAGTTTGTCAACTTGCAAAATGCCATAACTTTTGAACCAGTAACGATATTTGATTGATTTCGGCCATACATACAGGTCCACAATCTGCTCCCTGACTCACCCACGGGATAGAGGAAGGGTGGGGAAATATAGTGGTATAAATAACTGAATTGTGGTCCCACTGGCGCTTGGCAGGTTGTGGTCCGGAGCACCTCAAATATCTGCGGTAATTTCTCATACAAAACAAAAAACACAAAGAGTGATTCACATTGAATTAATAAATATTCCTTATAGGGCCTGAATTTTGGCTTACCCTGTATAAATTTAGGGTGGATCGATTTTACATTTTTTTCGATTTCCATATTCTAATAGAGACAAAAACTTGCGCATGCATGAGAAAATAGCCTCTGCAAAATCTTAGCTTAATAGGTAATCATCTTCTGCCCCCGGCAGAGCGATGAAAATCATATTTTAGTAGTCAAAAACGTATTTTCAATATGCATCAAAATTATTCCTAATAACTATAAAGTCGATGAAAAAGACCTCATATGATCGTTTTTCCAAGCGCGTTGTCCTACGTTAATATCTTTTGCCCCCGGCAACAACGTCAAATGTTGAAAAAATAGGTAATTTATATACATATTTTCAGATCGGCTCTTTGTCTTAAATAATGCATTTATATATTTCCCATAGCATTTATATCGTTGCTTAGGCATGAAATAACACACGCATATTGAAATATTTTAAAAATTATAAGAAAAATACGTTTTTGACTACTAAAATATGATTTTCATCGCTCTGCCGGGGGCAGAAGATGATTACCTATTAAGCTAAGATTTTGCAGAGGCTATTTTCTCATGCATGCGCAAGTTTTTGTCTCTATTAGAATATGGAAATCGAAAAAATGTAAAATCGATCCACCCTACCTGAATGTATATGCTGTAGTGAAAGTATACAGCATTGGTTCTTAAACTTCTACACAACAGGGACCAGCAAAATTCAGCTATAAAATACCCCGGACCGGCAATTGGAAACCCCTTCACTCAGGGTCTATACTTTACCACGTCATACATCTCCAATAGCTTTATAGAGTAATATTTTCGTTAAAAAAAAAGGATTGATGATAACGTGAACAACATTAGTCAAGGAATATAATTTAATAGGTTGCTTATTTGCTCATAATTGTATAATAACACGGAAAATAAAGAGACATTACAATACCGGTAAATCTTAATCAAAACAATGATAACAACACACGTACACTTATGGATTCAACTTTACGTACACGCAATTTTACGCAACTTCACAGACATAGACATATAAGATGCAAAAAGTCAAAACATAAAGAAAATATAATTGTTATTGATAATAATAGGATGCGCAAACTTAAAAACAAACAATTTTCACAAAGGCAAATTTAATGATTTATTTTGAATGCAACATTTATGTTTTCAATGAGAAACGTGTGCTTACATCTCTCTCACGAGTTTGTCGACACGAAGCTGTTTTTTTGTCAGTGCAAGGCACAGGTTGTCCAACGTCCATGCGCATCGACCCTATTTCGTTGCTTCGTCTTAATTAATAGTTGTCATAGTAATCGGACCAGTAGCTTCCTTCCGCAGACCGGCTGTTTAGAAACACTGGTATACACAGTGGTGGGCACCGTTAACCAAAAAGTTAACTTCGTTAACCGCTAATCCGTTAACCAAAAAGTTAACTTCGTTAACCGTTAATCCGTTAATTCGTTAAACATGTAACGGAAGTTACCGATAAACCGTTAACGTTAACTTTTATTATAAAAAAAATGAAAAACACAATATATATAATTTTAATTTTCCCTCTTCTTCTCGTTCTCCATTTTGTCCATGAGATGCATGTTGCCCTTCATGAAAATTAGCATATCAAAGTTTTCATCAGACAGGGATGATCTCTTGGCCCTCAGGATGTCCTTGCCCATAGAGAACAAACGCTCCACTGCAGCACTGGAGGGGATGGCAGAGATACTAAAGAGTAAACAGCCTCTGGCGCCACACGCTCACATTTACTTCTCAACGCCATCTATTATCTCATAAAGAAACTAATTCACATTGGGACTTGAAAGTACCGGCAGGATCAACCGGGTAGAAAAATAATTATGGAGATTTTAAAGATGTGGTACCTAGAAGTACCGCCAGGACATAAAGGGTTAAGGTGAAAACGCTCCCATTGTAAGACATCAATTGACTTAATTTATGTCATCAAAGTGACATGAGAATTGAAATCTTACCTGATCAGTTTTATGGTTCTTGAAATGTATCAAGGAGACTACTAATAAGGTACTCACAGACATATTATAAATATACAATATACATGACTTACTTGACAACGATTATTTTTAAATATTCACTAGCACAAACATGTTGCGCAAGAGACAGACTGCAAATGAAACGAATGTAGTTATTTGTTGTAATTGTTACATATATATTATTGAAAGTGCCTTAAAATGCTCGTGATATTTCTTGAAAGAAGTTGAAACATTCAACTCAAATGGCAAATCTTTCCGCCTGATTTTACAGTCGACCATGTTTTGCTCAAACCAATGCCATAAATAACTACCATATTTGGTAAGACACAAATTGTGGCGACGGAAACAAATATATCGCCTGATTTTGCACTGCGGAAATGGAAATTCGTTCATCACTATTAACAGTGGCGGATTAATTGCGCACCTGCTCAGCACTGAAAATAATATAAACTTTTAAACGTTTATTTATGAATTTTTTGGGTTAACGGACTTGAGTTAACGGAAGTTAAATGTAACGGAAGTTAATTAGTCCGATAATGATTTTCAAAGTTAACTTAAAAGTTAAATCGTTAAAGAAAAAGTTAACTTCGTTAATTAACGATTAACGGATTAACGGTTTGTGCCCAGCTTTGGACCGTATACAGTACCTCTATGCTTATAAGCAAAAATTCCTAGTTAGTAATTCAAATTTATTAATGTTACCCAGTTTTTTTATTAATTATTTAGAATTTAGAATTTTCAATGGGAATTCTTATATACTGTGTGTGTATGTGGTGGTGGTGGGGGGGGGGCACAACCATGGAAAACTATGTTGAATCATATTCAATTTCATATTATTTCCACGTTTGTGCACAATAAGCTTAACGGAAGAGTTAATTTCCCTCACGTCTCATTTTTCATCGAAGTACAACCAAAATTAACATCTTTGAATCGCATTAGAGTTAACTGTATCGTTCCCAATTCCAATATTACCTTCCATTTTTATTTTTAATATTAACCTCTCTAAATAAACGTATGCATTACTGAATAAACCCTCATACATTTCAGTATGATCAAAAACCCTTGTTTGTACTTCGTTATCACATTTTAATCCACAGTTGTATATAAGCCACTAAATATTCTATCTATCTATCTATCTATCTATTTATCTACCTATCTTCTATATATATATATATATATATATATACAGGGTGGGCCGTAAGTTTCCATACATAGGAAAATTTAAACGTTTGATTTTATGTTTCAGATACCCTAAGAATATGCGTTGTAAGATCTTGTTTACTGATGAAGCAAATTTTTACGTCAATGGAGAGGTTAATCGGCAAAACATACGTTATTGGAGTAATGCTAACCCTAACTGGCTGAGTCCGACGAAGATGCAAGGTGCCGGTAAAGTGATGGTGTGGGCCGGGATATGGGGTGACAGAATTATTGGACCAATTTTTGTCAGTGGAAATCTTAATGCCGAAAGGTATCTTAACATGTTGCAAGAAGAGATTTTCCCATCCCTGCTAAACGAGGAAGGTAACTTCCCAGTTTACTTCCAGCAAGATGGAGCTCCACCTCATTATGGTCTTCACGTCGTCGGTATTTGGATCAGCAGCAGTTTCCGGATGCTTGGATTGGTCGGCATGGTCCTGTGGAGTGGCCTCCCAGATCCCCAGATCTCACCCCCCTTGATTTCTATCTTTGGGGGCACTTGAAGGCCATGGTGTATCAGGAAAAGATACGAGACATAAATCATCTAAAGGAACGTATCACCAACGCCATTACAAGCATAACGTCAACTGTGCTAATGCGTGTTCATCAACAGTGGGGAACACGTATTGAAATGTGTTTTCAAAACAATGGCAACCATGTAGAGCATATTATATAAATAAAAATGGTTGTCCATAAAAAAATGTTTATTTTTCCTATGTATGGAAACTTACGGCCCACCCTGTATATATATATATATATATATATATATATATATATATATATATATCCACAGAGAGAGAGAGAGAGAGAGTTATATATGGAGGGTCAGTGCGAGTGTCTTCGAGAAACTGATAGAATGAGAAAATAGTTATTCAGGTTTTGTGAATTTTTCATTCATTACATATATTTTTGTTGATTCGTTCATTCATTAATCACTTGGATCACTTAAATCATTTATTTACGATTTATCTATCATCAGAAATTCATAATTGGTTGAAAACACAATCGAAGTCCTAATTACATTTCAGACTTAAATTACCAGTTATTTTTAATTATCAATTATAATTGACCTTCACTGTAATTATTAACGTGAATTAAAATAAATTAATCTTCAGTTAATTTTAGATTTAATCTTAACCTAATCCCCTTCAACGAAACACACTTCGTAATTGCGCTGTAGTAATTATTCCATATTTAGCCTTTGAACGTATTCTAAATTTTATATCATCGTTCCCATATAAAGTAGACATAGCATTTCCCGTTTGTCCTACTAATTACATCTATCTACTGTATGTCTATTTAATCATTTACTTATTTACATAGACTCGTTACTACATTCGAGTAATTTTAAGTGTTCGTCCTCTCTCTTTGATAATATCTACTCAAATATTCCTAATTGGCAATTATTTAGAGAGTCAGTTCCGTTCATTGTGTTAATGTCGCAAATTATGAACGTCAACATCTGAATCATAATTTTAATAAAAATACCATCTTAAAATCTTTTTTCGCTACGGTGTATAATGTCACCCATGTTACATTGTAGCTGTTACGTTGTTCTTGTTACGTTGTTACGTTACGTTGTTACTTGTTACGTTGTTCTCATGGTCTTTCGTGTTATTAGTGCGTCATTCTTAGCCTATTGTAATATCATATAACGTTATTCATGTTAATTTGTTGTTTTTGTCATAAATGTCCATGTAACCGAATTACGTGTACATTCCTGTACATTCATTTACCTTCCATATTTTCATTCTACGTCATTAACTAATTAGGTCACACGTCATTATAAGAAGTCTGATCATAATTAATTCTCATAATTAATTATTAAATGTCATTAAAACAGAAAATATTTTATATGCATTTTCTGGTAATAATTGCATTTCGTATATAATCTTGTATTTTATTCATAGTGTACTTAGTAGTAATAACTGTACATTGTACTTAGTATCAATGCGTACTATTATTTTTCTACATTTTGGCAGCACGAAGGACACGCAGATCTGATGCGTTAATTGTTTTACCTTCTTGGATTTGTATAGCTCGCGAAATTCCTCATTTTGGGGAGATAAACCCTTCATCTCTCCCTTATGATTCATCATTATTTCATTGTTGCAAAATTTAAGTCATTCAAATATTGATTAATTATCAGCGGCACTAGGAAGCTTTTATTTTAATCTGGTCAAGGCACTTTGCCTCTCTCACATCCTCCCGGAGTGAGAACCATTTATTTCAATAACTCCAATCTGAGCCTTGCCTTCTGTATTCATCTTTTCATTAATTAATTAAAGCTAGAATGAAATAATACTCGACCCAAGTTTCTCGCGTTTCTCTCAGTTTTCTTGTTAGCATTTTATGTGATTTTTGTTTTACGTCGTGTCACTTTACATCCTTGGATACCTTCTGGCTAAGGCTCCGTATTTCCTGGAGACCAGCCTCATCGAGTACAAAATGCTACCGACATCACCCCCGTGTGTATATATGTATATATATATGTATATGTGTGTGTGTGTGTGTGTGTGTGTGTGTGTGTGTGTGTGTCCGCGAGGCAACTGAGCCATAAGTGAGGTCGAGTGTGTAATAAGTCACAGATGTGGTTGGTTAATTTTTGTGAGGTAACATTTTTAGTACTTCGGAACATTGACAAATTTATATATAAAGAAAAGTCCTGCAACGTAAAGTACAGTAACCCGAGATTTTTTTGTAACAGTCACACTGAATGAAAAGAAATTTAGAGCTAGAGAATGGTGCTCGGGTATCTGCTATCCACCGAAAGGCGCTAAAAAAAAAAATTGTACAATAGAAATTCAAGAAGCCAAAAGTCGGTATATAAAAGAATTACAAAGTAAAATAATCTATCAAATTAAGGCCTATGTAACTTTAGACATTTTATTAGGCAGGTTTAAAAATTGAGAAACTAAAGTAGTAATACTGAATTATTTAAGTCACTCTTTAATTTTAGGGGGAGGGGTGATTTCTTACAAAAGTATAGGCTCATTATGAATATGATAGATAAGACTAAATTATTAACCTCCAAATAGTCAGGATAGCATTACTATTAGTTTAGCAGATAACCGGAGACGGAGCAAGTGTAGTTTACGTCCCCCTGTGGTGCCTAGTGTAGTTTACGTTCCCCTACATTATCCTAGTGTAGTTTGCGTTCCTCAACTTTGTCCGCGTATACCTAATCAAATAAAACGTTAAAACTAACGAAAATATTACGACTTAACCTAACCAATCGTCATATATATATATATATATATATATTAGTGATGCACCGATACCTCAATTTTGCCGATACCGGTTAATCGGCCGATACCAATTTGCCGATACCGATTAATCGGCATCAATTTAGAAAAGTTATAAGTATAACCCAATGTAATGTATATTAATTAATATTATATTATTTACTTTTATTTACTATAATAAAAACTTATTACTTAATTAGCGATGTGAGCTTGTTTTTTGTTTTTTAATAAGAGTTTTTTATTGATACTCCAAAATATTATTCACTGAGAATATTCGAGAATTTTCTTTTTTCTTAGTTTTAAGAGAGTTTTAGATTGTTTTACAGCTTTTTATAGAATTCTAGAATATTTCAGAACCTTATGGAACTTTTTAGAATGTCTTAGAATATTCTAGAAGATTCCAGAACATTCTGGAATACTCCGGATTTGGGAGAAAATAGTACCTATATAAAGGATGGCAAATTATTTCCTTGGTTAGTTATGGTTGTGTATAGCAAAAGCAAGTATCTACATGTGATTGTGATATTGTCTGTTGAGCCTTTTATGGTAGGCCAGGTAGTTCTTTTTGAAGTATTTTTTTTTTTTGCCATTTTGGATAATAATTTGAATAACAAATTGAAAGTGTTATTAAATTGGTTTTCTTAAGCTTAGCATTATTTATAACTGCTTGATCAGCTTGAATCATTCAAAATTATTTAAAATTTGTTTTTAAATTTATACATTTAAGATTGAATATTAGTATTGTTTTTTTAATATTATTTGGTTATTTACAACAAAAATATAGTTGGTTATTTACAACAAAAATATAGTACCCTATTTTATAACATTATAGCAAATAGAGCAAATGCTGGATTTAAAAAATGAGACACAAAAGGTTAAAGTTTTGTGATTTAGTGGTAAAAAACTAGAAACAATTTTAATTATAGTTTTAAGAATGTCGCATCAGCAAAAAAATCATTTCCCATTTGGTGACCCAATTCGCCCCAGTCGACGCTACCTATGCCAAGCTTGCCGATACCGATTAATCGGCCGATATTAAGAAAATAATCGGCATGCCAGGTGCCGATACCGATTAATCGGTGCACCCTAATATATATATACTGAATGAATTTCACAATTAAACACATGAAATGGAATGAATGAATGATACAAACCCACAAGGAAAAAGAAAAATGATTCCAAGGCCTTTCGTGTATTCAGAAGTACACGAGGTGTAAACGAGGTATACTTCTGAATACACGAAAGGTCTTGGAATCATTTTTCTTTTTCCTTGTGGGTTTGCATCATATATATATATATATATATATATATATATATATATAAACTGACGCTTGCTTAGGTTAAGTCGTAATATTTTCGTTAGTTTTAACGTTTTATTTGATGGATTCATTTAAAAAATGTCCCCTAAAGATCCTAGTGTAGTTTACGTTCCCCAACTTTGACCTAGTGTAGTTTGTGTTCCCTTTTGCGTCAGGGGGACGTAAACTACACTTGCTCCCTTAACCTAACTAATCGTCAAGGACGTACAGTTGACCTAACCGGGCATTCAATTTAATTTATTATTATATTTGATACTGTAAAGCAAAAAACAAGAATACATGGGGGCCCTGATCTTCAATTCAGGTGATCCCTAATTTCTACTGACCAACACTACAGATTTAATTTATAATTTAAATGGATATAAATACTTTAGTACACAAGATATGACAAAAGACTACTATCAGG
The DNA here is from genome assembly GCA_023014485.1 of Bathynomus jamesi. Lineage (NCBI taxonomy): Eukaryota > Metazoa > Arthropoda > Malacostraca > Isopoda > Cirolanidae > Bathynomus > Bathynomus jamesi. Next base: position 218,550 of record JAJOZX010005783.1, on the reverse strand, counting down.
TTCCGTTAGTTGAGGATAGTAGAGCTTATATTGCCTTCAGGACTCCAAAGTTTCACGTTCAGTGAAAGAAAACCCTATTGGATTGGCTAATTGCCCAGCAACCTTTTAAAGATTAATGCGTTTAGAATTGCATAAAAGATCATTTAATTCACTTACTGTCTATAATAAAGCTATGTCAGTCCTGATTAGTTTAGGTTACGCTAGATTAGATTAGTTAGGGCTAGGATTAGGATAGATTAGCGAGTACCTCATTATGCAATGACTTAACAGAAAACACCCTTCGAGCCTGTGTCAAAAGGTAATTCTTATGACGGAATTGAAGAAATTTTTGAAAGTGGAATTAGAATTGGAATCGAATCCTTTATTCTCGGAATTGTTCAGTTAAATCTATGTAAGCGATACAATAGTTAAGACATACATAAACCTTTTTATTAGCACAAACTATTAACCATGCCGTAACGTAATGCAATGAACTTATCATGGTAAAATTTTTCGTGAAGCGAGTTCCAACCATGAGTGACCCTCCTGAATCACAATACATTTTTTTTTGTTGACACAGATGAATTGAATGCTTCATGTTGTTGAAGGTGCATCGCCAAACATCCACACGAAACATCCAAATGTTGTTCGTGATGTTGCATTACAACTCTCGTATGATGGGAGAAGTGTCGCAGTAAATCGCGGGCGTTCCCCTTTGGCTCCCTCCTTCCTGCCTAAAAAAAATGGATCGGTACACTACCAAAATACATGAATTCGTGAATCAATTGTAAGACGATAGACTTTCAAAGGGTTAATTACGGCAAGACGGTGCGAAGCGCAACGCGTGGAAAGAAGCATGGTCCATATTCAAACCTCCTTCGGTAACCAAATCATTTCGAAATATGTATGGTCACCAAAACCTCCTGATCTGTCATCACGAGAATTCTTTCTTTGAGAACAATAAAAAAAAAAACTGCAACAGAACATCACGGACAACATTCAAATGTTTCCTATGGACTCTTATTGCATATTTAATAAAGTGGGTTTAATTAAAAAATATGCATAATAGATATTTACCTGTAGCTGAAGAAATTTAAATGGTGTGATATTTTGCAAGACTTTTAAGACAGGTTAATAGCGTTATATTTTATATATTCATAAAGTATCTACTGAAATTTTTCGGTTAATAAAACTAACCTAGTTTAGTTTTTGTTTGGGTCCACTTTGAGATGTAAAGATCAAATTATATACATTATTATTCTTTCGACTAATGCAACATTTGGTGTGTATATATAATAATATAATTAATATACATTAATATAAACGGTTGGTTTCAACCAACACCAAATAAAAATAAAGCTAATAATAATCAGTTTTACCATAATATGTACGCTTCATCAGTATTTGATTACTCCCAAGTGATTCCTTACCAATAACTGCTGAAGACTTATGTTATACAATCCAAATGTCAAATTGCCTCAAGAAAATTAAGTAGGAAAGTTTCAAAACGAAATTATCCAGTTATCAAGCGAGTAAACTCGGTAATTCAACTTTACGAAGAAAGTGGAGACGTAATATCTGCTCTGAAGTCGGCAATGGAAATTCCTTGTTCCTAAAATTTTATACTGTACTCTAACGCATGTTCACTTTTCGATTGAAATAACTAATCTAATTCTAACCAATATATTAAAAATTTTAAAAGTAAGGATGAATGCCAACATAAACGGACTTCAGTAATACCAAAAGAGAATATATTCTAATAATACTGTTGAGGTACCATACAGAGTTCAGAATTCTATGATATGGGCTCCTTAATTGACAGAAAAATAATAAAATAAGGACAGCAAAACATTTTAACTTTTGATAAAGTCTAACATAATAACTTTAAATACATAATACTACAAATGAACCTGGACCTAAGTCTAGAACGACAACTGTGCAGTATCCTGACCCGATGGTGGGGCTTACGTTCAATATAAGTCAAGTCAAAGCCAGTCAAGCGGGGGTTCCTCAGGGAGCCATTCTTTCACCAGCTTTGTACAATGTTTATATGGCAGCAGCGATACCTCACCCTCATGAATGCCGTTGCGTCATTATTTATGCCGATAATGTCACTCAGATCGTTATTGAAAGGTATAGAAAAGAGAGAGAGCAATAACTCTTGTCAAAAGGTAGCAAAACAAATAAACGATAAACCAATTCGAAAATAAATGAAAAATTAGAACTAAAAACGATAAATTCTTACCATCAAGAGACATCATCCTTACACAAGTCCTTTTACAAACAACTCGTTTCGCAAACTGTTTACGCAAGACTGCTTTCAACTTCTGAACTGGATTTGCTCATCATTAAGTTGACGAAGTAGACAAAAGCAGAATTGCTTTTTGAAAACTTTTTTAAGCTAACAAGTTTAAACAAGGAACGTAAAATTTGCTATTTTAAGCAGTGCGATCAGTTCTTGAGTATCTCCATAAACCGTTGCAGCTTGAAGCGAGGACAAAACATGCTAAAGTTACGAAGAATTAAAAATGAAAGGTGTAGTACATCACTGGGATTGGGATTGATGAAAGATTCCAGTCAGAAAACTTAAAATGTTTTTAATCCTTTAACGCCTACGGGTTATTTTCTGGGACTGGATCAAATCGTTTGCATTACCCGTCGTGGCCAATGTCGTAACATCGCTTCCCGGAGATCAGCGAAGTTAAGCAACATTGGGTCTGGGTAGTAGTTGGATGGGAGACTGTCCTCCGCTCCCAGATTATGTAGCAACCCGTGGTTCGGATCCCACGTAAAACTGTAGGTCCCCTCCGTCATATGACCTTAGATGTTGCGAAGGAGGTTAAACCAATTAAATTAAACTGTAAATAAACAGTGTAATAATTACGGCAACATGCGTATATTTCAAGCTAAAGTAGCATATGTAGTGAGGTGAGAAACAATTATTACAAATGAGTATGAATGTTTATGTATACCCGGGACGTGCGTGTGGGCACGTGTTTTCTTACATAAATATTATTATTTTCCCGAAGAAAAATGTATTTCCTTCATATTCTGTCAATGGGCAGTTTCGGAAAAAAGTTCGCCTAGAAAAATAAATTTTCCGAAAGGTATAAAACAATTAGTAGTCATTAATGAATGATTGGGTTTTCTTTTTTTAAATTTTAGTAATGTGACCAAAAAGAATAAAATAACCAAAGAAAAATACAATTATACCAATTAATAAATTTTTATACTTTTTCAAAATTTTATGATTTTTAGGCGAACTATTTTCTGAAATATTTGGACTACTTTTAATTTTGAGAAATTACCCTAACGAGCTACCGAAATTCATTGTAAATAAAATGGTAGGAAATCTGTAACAAAAAACAAATGAAAAGTCATACTTTAAAAACTCGTAAAACTTAAATCTGGAAGTAAATAATTAACTTTCAGAAACTGTACATTTTTACAATTTCTGTTTATTCCATTACTCATACTATTTATATGTCTTTAGTCATTTATTTATATACAGTCGGTTAAAAAAGTCGGGATACACTGGGCCACACCCGCTGTAGTCATGGAAAAAAAAGATGATAAAAGATTTAAAAAAAAGTCTACGGGATATATGATGACGATTTAAAAACCATAAAATAATTTGTAAGTGGTTGGGGAAATAAAGCTATGCCACGCCTTCGCTTTCCATGAATGGGTACTGAATACTCTGTTCTTCCAAGAGTGCTCCCTATTCCCCCCCCCACCCCACCCCCAACAAAAAACATTTCTCCGCTTATCCACTTCTCACTTCATTCCTATTTACACATGACGAAAAGAGGGAAATCGTATTTGTACTCTAAATGTTCAAAGCATTGTTCTCTCATAATTACGATAACATATTCCTTCAGGAGGGTGCATTCGCGCTCATAAAAGAACCCGTTACCGTAATGGCTTGACATTATATTGCAAAGAACACTCTTCTTAGAAAACATACGCGGAAATGTAAATATAATATCATATAAATTACAAAGATTTTGAAATTCTCGAATATAGATTATTATCAGCATCAAAAAAAGAAGACTCCCTTTTAATAAATGATTCATTATTTAGTAAACAAACTCGCTCTAAACTCTCAAGTCTTAGTCTTCTTCCATTAAATATCGCTTTAAAAGGACAAAAGCCCTTTAAAAAGAACGAGTAACTAACGCTAATATATCTATTTAAAATAGATTAATGATAGCAGCAGCGATTTACAATTGTTTATCACTGCGGTGTGTGTGTATATATATATATATATATATATATATATATATAATATATATATATAAAGTGAAAATGCATTTTAACTAATGGCTTTTTATTGTAATTTAGATTTCCTTGTTTATGATGTAATATTTTCCTTTATCTTTGTTTTATAGCTCGGAAAGGAGAAATGTATGCTTTGTCGAAACGCCCCCATAAAAATACAGATTTTCACAACTGCCAATGACGTCCTGCACCATTAATGAGAGAAATTAATATTTTTTTAAAACTTATTTTAACTTTTTATTAATAATTAATGAGTACATTTGAATAGGAGAAATTTAATTTATTTAATTTAACAGCTTTGAATATAAATAAAAACAAAAAATATTTGTCGTTTCTTCAGGAATTTGACGATTTATTACATTACATTATCATTGGTCATACCTAACGTAACCTAACTTAACCTAGTTTAACATAGCCTAACCTATCCTAACCTGACCTGACCTAACCTAACCTAACCTAACCTAACCTCAACCTCGTTGGTGTCCATAGAACGGAAAAGACCCATATATATATATATATATATACACACACACACATATATATATATATATATATATATATATATATATATGATGCAAATCCACAAGGAAAAGGAAAAATGATTCCAAGGTCTTTTGTGTATTCAGAAATACACCTCGTCAGGGAATGACGAGCTGTACTTCTGAATACACGAAAGGCCTTGGGATCATTTTTCCTTTTCCTTGGGTTTGCATCATTCATTCATTTCACGTGTTCAATTGTGAAAGTCACCCCATATATATATATATTATATATATATATATGATGAATAAAACCACGAAGGAAAGGAAACACAGAATGGTGCTCAAGCGCTTTCGTCTAATGACTCCTCAGGAACACTGAAGTACATAAAGAGTTACAGCCTATATATAGGTTACAGAAAAAAAAAAAATAAATATATATATATATATATATATATATATATATATATATATAATATATATATATATATATATATATTATACAATAAATGGAGAAATAAAATTAAAGGATTGTGAGAGGCACACAAATTTGTAAAGAAAAACTATCGATTTTTAGCACAAGATTAAATGAATTGTTTCCAACCAAAGTTATAGATAAAAAAATATACAAATTTATACTGGAAATCTGCCCGGGTTTAGCACTCTGCTCTTTTTGTATATAAAAATTGAAAAATTACCGATTTTAGCACAAGATTAAATGAATTGTTTCCAACCAATGTTATAGATAAAAAAAAAAAATACAAATTTATACTGGAAATCTGCCCGGGTTTTAGCACTCTGCCCTTTTTGTATATAAAAATTGAAAAATAAAAGTTATTAGGGTGGCATACAAGTTTACCAAAGATTTAGCGTTCTACCCTTCTTATCTAAATCTGTTCTGAAGGAATTCAAAACAACAGGATCGAGTTGAAAAAGACCTTTGCTTATGTTGAAGTTATTTGTAAGTTGGATAATGGCAGACTCAAGAATATTTCTATTAACAATGTTGCTAGAGTGAAATAAAACTGAAGCATTATTCCAATCAATAAAGTGGGATAACTCTGACAAATGGACAAAAAGGGCACTGGACAACTGTCCTGTTCTAACGGAATATTGATGCTGTTTTATACGTGTGTGCAAATCCTTTCCCGTCTGACCTATGTAAAAGGAATCACATTGTTTACAACCAATTTTATAGATAATGCCTGAATTATTGGTAGGGCTATTTTTTACTATGATATTTTTCACAATATTGTTATATGAAAATACTACATTAATATCCAAAAGTTTAAGTACATTAGCAATGCCTAAAAAGCCCGGGAAAAATGGAAGTACTAAAATATTTTTTGACAAAGTACGAGTGTTATTATTGCCCCGATAGAAAGTTCGTTTTGCCTTGTTGAGACAAGATTCCATAAACGCAGATGGATAACACAGATCACTTCCAATGCCGTTAATTTTTTTCTAATTCGGCATCGATGTATTCCGGACTGGCGATCCTAAGGGCGCGGAGAAACATTGAAAAAAAAATGGCTTTCTTAGTGGGGGTGTCATGTCCCGAGTAAAAGTGTACGTAGGACAAATTGTTTTTTTTTTCCGATAGATACTAAACTTAAAACCTGGGCTTTCCCTATGTACACGCACATCCAAAAACGGGATTGAATTGTCTTGTTCCACTTCTAAAGTAAACTTAATGGAGGGGACTTGATCATTTAACTGAAGGAGGAAGTTATCCAGGTCACGATTCATGGGCCAGATACACAAAATATCGTCGACGTACCGCAACCAAGGGATGCCAACCACCAGGATTCTCGGAATGTAAGTAATTTCGAAAAACTCCATATAAATATTGGAGAGGAGGGGCGACAAGGGGTTGCCATGGCCATCCCAAAAACTTGTTGATAATACTCGTTATTGAAAGTGAATTTACAGTCTTTGATGCAAAGCTTAATAAGTTCCAAAACAATGTGTGAAGGTAGTGGCAGGTCATACTTATATAATTCTTGGTAGAGAAAGTCAAGCATATCGTCAATCGGCACTTTTGTAAACAATGAACAAACGTCAAAACTGATCAATCTATCGTTAGTTTCAATACGTGCATTATTCAATTTTTCAGTAAGATCCATGGAATTTTTTACATAAAAAATTCCATGGATCTTACTGAAAAATTGAATAATAGTACTTCCATTTTTCCCGGGCTTTTTAGGCATTGCTAATGTACTTAAACTTTTGGATATTAATGTAGTATTTTCATATAACAATATTGTGAAAAATATCATAGTAAAAAATAGCCCTACCAATAATTCAGGCATTATCTATAAAATTGGTTGTAAACAATGTGATTCCTTTTACATAGGTCAGACGGGAAAGGATTTGCACACACGTATAAAACAGCATCAATATTCCGTTAGAACAGGACAGTTGTCCAGTGCCCTTTTTGTCCATTTGTCAGAGTTATCCCACTGTATTGATTGGAATAATGCTTCAGTTTTATTTCACTCCAGCAACATTGTTAATAGAAATATTCTGAGTCTGCCATTATCCAACTTACAAATAACTTCAACATAAGCAAAGGTCTTTTTCAACTTGATCCTGTTGTTTTGAATTCCTTCAGAACAGATTTAGATAAGAAGGGGTAGAACGCTAAATCTTTGGTAACTTGTATGCCACCTAATAACTTTTATTTTTCAATTTTTATATACAAAAAGGGCAGAGTGCTAAAACCCGGGCAGATTTCCAGTATAAATTTATACATATTTTTCTTTTATCTATAACATTGGTTGGAAACAATTCATTTAATCTTGTGCTAAAAATCGAAAAATTTTCAATTTTTATATACAAAAAGAGCAGAGTGCTAAAACCCGGGCAGATTTCCAGTATAAATTTGTATATTTTTTTATCTATAACTTTGGTTGGAAACAATTCATTTAATCTTGTGCTAAAAATCGATAGTTTTTCCTTACAAATTTGTGTACCTCTCTCACAATCCTTTAATTTTATTTCCCCGTTTATTATATATATATATATTTTTTTTTTTTCTGTAACCTATATATAGGCTGTAACTCTTTATGTACTTCAGTGTTCCTGAGGATGTCATTAGACGAAAGCGCTTGAGCACCATTCTGTGTTTCCTTTCCTTCGTGGTTTTATTCATCATAAATATTTTTCACGTGTTACTTTCGTGAAATAATTTTCATATATATATATATATATATATATATATATATATATATATATATATACAGGGTGAATCAAAATTCTCCATACATAGGCCAAATGGTCACTTTATTATGCAATCACTTGTAAGTCACAAAATATGCTCTATGTGGGTACCATTACACTGAATGTACATACGGATGCGTTCCTTCCAGTCATGGTAAATGCGCGTTAACACGTCTGGTGCTATGCGTGCACACGCATCACGAATGCATTCCTTTAGGTGGTCCGTGTTTTGTATTTTCACCTGGTATACCATGGCCTTCAAGTGCCCCCACAAGTAAAAATCAAGGGGGGGTGAGGTCTGGGGACCTCGGAGGCCACTCCACGGGACCACGGCGACCAATCCAGTGACCCGGAAACTGCTGATCCAGCCACTGGCGCACGCAGATACCGTAATGGGGTGGCGCCCCATCTTGCTGAAAGTACGCTGGAAATCCTCCGTCCTCGTTCAGCAGGGACGGCATGACTGTGTCTTGCAGCATGTTTTGATACATTTCGGCATTCAGATTGGTGTCAATGAAAAAAGGGCCAACAATTGTGTTGCCCCATATCCCGCACCACACCATCACTTTTCCAGCGCCTTGCGTCTTTGAGGGACTCATCCAGTGCGGGTTGTCATCACTCCAATAACGTACGTTTTGACGATTAACCTCTCCATGAATATAAAAGTTGGCTTCATCTGAAAACAAGATGCCAGCCGAGACTCCGTGTCTTCGTCCACTTTTGTTCTTGCCCATTCACAGAATTCCAGCCGCCTGTCCGGGTCGTCTTCGCTAAGATACTGCAACATTTGCATTTTGTATGGATGCCATCTGTGCTCTTTCATAATGCGGACGATACTCCTTTGGCTGACACCGCATTCTGCAGACATCCGTCGAGTGCTTTTTTGGGGACTCTTTGCGAACGCTTCCAGCACCATGGTCGTTGTGCCTTCAACGGTGGCTGTTCGTGGACGGCCACTTCTCGGTTGGTCTGCAACACTTCCAGTCTTCTTGAACTTCTGAATGAGTTTGGCAACGGTGTCGTGTGTGATGTGCGTGCCGGGGACGTGTCTGTTAAAATCCTCGGCAGAAGAATGATCTCTATACGCTCTTCTTGCGACAAAGGCATCTCAGCACATCACCTACAAAAAAATAAAGAATAAATAATCATTTATTTATCATGACCATTTTGCCTATGTATGGAGACTTTTGACTCACCCTGTGTATATATATATATATATATATATATATATATTTGATGGTTTTCAGATTTCGGGTTTTAGTTTTTTTTCATTTTAATTCTTGTTGGAACATGTAGATCTAATCGTACAAAAAAAAAAAAAAATATATATATATATATAATATATATATATATATATACCTATACATACATTAGACTACACTCGTTTTCTTTCCCATTGTAAAAAATTATAAGTTGTAAAAATTGTAAATATAGCATACATTAGCATACACTGATCCGTATTTCTTTTGTAAATTTACGGTTTTCTTACTTGATACAAAGTCTTTGAATACCACCATCGGTATTATGAGAAGTCGGACATAGATTTTCTTTCAATAGAAAAGACAGTAATTTTACCGACGTATTCTCTGATGACTTCTTTAAGATTTTCTTTGGAAAAGGAGGCTACTTTACGTACGCGACGAATTACGTCTATACCAAAATACTCGTCGTCAAAGCAACCAATTTAATAGTCTCCCTCCTCAAATTTTTCTTTTCCTTCTGATTAAATTTGAGATTGTATCTTAACTTCCTCTCCCTTCTCTATATATTGCTTATTATTCCGCGTCTTGAAATCAATTTGCGACGATCCCGTCCTAATTTTCATTTATGTAAAGTAATTAGTCAGGTATATCTTCTGATAATACAGCATATAGAAAAGAGAATAACTTTGTCCAAAACCAAACTTTGCCGTTGGAAAAGTTAACGGCGAGTTTTAGAATTTCAAAGCTGCCAAATGTCTGCCACAAGTTAACGCTTATAAACTTATCCACCGTCACCGGTTTGTGTAGAAAGATTATAAAAGAGTCAGGTATTTATACGCGGTTTCTAGTTTTTTTATGTAAATTACTAGCTAGTCTAGTCACGCGAGAGAGAGAGAGAGAGAGAGAGAGAGAGAGAGAGAGAGAGAGAATTTACAACTTTCATTTTTATTCATCAGAACGACAACGTGAGCCAAAAAAAAAAAAAAATGGGTATAAAATCAAGAGAGAAGAACGTATATTGCGCGAAACCTAATAAATAAAAATGTGTTTCAAAACGCGTATTAGGAGCCCGTATTTTCAAATCTTAAATCCCATATATAAATTATTGGTTGTTATAAATCTCTCCGATTGTGAGTTTCGGTGGAAATCAAGCCGAATTCTCTCACCATTTTAGATTACGGCTTCCGTCTAACTTCATCATAGTCTCGTTCCCTTTCGGAAAACATACATAATTCACACCGAATGTCTTGCATATGTAAATTAAGGAATTCCGACCTAACATTGACACAAAGAGAGAAAGATGGAGACTCGGAGAAAGCTCAGATTCGAAAATTTAGATGATCAAATTGCGAGACTCAGAAATCAAACATTGGAAATTTCTTTTAGTGTTATTGAGAATTAAATGATTTCAAGTTTGAAGTGTGTTTACACACACACACACACACACACACACATACACACACACACATATATATATATATACAGTAGGAATAGAAAAAAAGTGCCACAATCATCTTTGTTTATTAATCATAACTTAACTTTATGCTACCATGAAAAGAAGTGGCTGGAAACCCTATAGAGTTTAAGCCTATTTTTTATAAAAGATAATATGTTGATAACAAATTTATACTTTTTGAGAGTCAAGATCAGGTAGAGTCATTTTTAGTATTCTTGAATTCACAACATCCAACTATCAGGTTTACAGTAGATAAAGAAGTTGATGACACACTAAGTTTTCTCGATGTTTCAGTCTCAAAGAAAAATAAACTTTCACATTTCAGTATACAGAAAACCTACAGGATTGAGTACTAATTATTTTAGTTATATTCCCTTTAAATATAAAGTAAATTCAATTAAAATCTTTGTCCACAGAGCATACCATCTCTGCTCCAATTGGGTATCCTTTGGTAAAGAAATAAATTTTTTTATAGAAATTCTTTTGTAATAATTCATAACCCCCCCCCCCCCCCCAGGTCTCTGTTATAAGAATTCAAACAGTTTCTGAGTAATATCTATCAACCTCCTGGCCCCAGCTGTAATGTTCTCAAAGAAGTCAAATATATCAAATTTTCATAATTTCCATAAGTGATAACATTAGGAAAGACTTAACACAATTTGTAACAAAAACTTTAGCCCCAAATTTACTTTAAATTTGCTTTCACTAACACTTTATCGATTAACCCATTCTTCAGACATAAGGAGAGTGTGCCCTCTGCTCTTACACCTATGACTGTGTTAGTCTGTGTATAATTACGAGTGTTCAAGCTGCAATGCTGAATACATTGGCAGCTCAAAGCTCCAATTTAAGGTGAGAGTAGATAAACATCTTGGTTGAATCATCGCGCACCAATTCTCATTTGAAAGATCCAAGTTTTTCAGCAGTTAGAAATCTTTACAGAGATAAAGATAATTCATTAAGTAGGTTATAATTTGTCTTCTACGAAATTGTACATTATCTAATACTTGTCTCGATCTACCTTTAAGAGCTTAGAGTTGTATACTGCTTTAATCTCTTGGAAAGAACCCCACTTCTGCTTTATAACTAATGTAGCTTTGATGTATTTGTGCCGTGTAATTTTGTATATGAAGTGTTTTATGCGATGTAAAATGTTGCATGTAAATTTTTTTAATCCTTTTGATCAACTAATGCATGGTTTTAAAATTACAGATTCTGATGATGAGATGAGTTAATCTCGAAACGTTAAATTAAGTTATGATTAATAAACCAAGATGATTGTGGCACTTGTTTAGCTATTCCTACTGAAGATACGGTTCCCTAGGACAAGATCGATTGCTTATATATATATATATATATATATATAATATAACGTAAAGAACGACGCTTGTATAGGAGATATTCCGCGCAAGACGAGAGAGAGAGAACGAAACAAATGAAAAAATGAGGTAACCACCCGGGAATCGAACCCGGGATCTTCCGATTGCCGGTCAGATGCGATACCATTACACCATGGGCCTCACTCTTCCAAATGCCGTAATTCTTCTACATACTCGCAGAAACCAATGCCCCAAGGGGGCACCTCCCGCATGCCGTAACATATATACATTCAACTGCAAAGAACACGCAGTATAAATAACGTAAAGAACGACGCTTGTATAGGAGATATTCCGCGCAAGACGAGAGAGAGAGAACGAAACAAATGAAAAAATGAGGTAACCACCCGGGAATCGAACCCGGGATTCGATTGCCGGTCAGATGCGATACCATTACACCATGGGCCTCACTCTTCCAAATGCCGTAATTCTTCTATATACTCGCAGAAACCAATGCCCCAAGGGGGCACCTTCCGCATGCCGTAACATTATATACATTCAACTGCAAAGAACACGCAGTATAAATAACGTAAAGAAACGACGCTTGTATAGGAGATATTCTGCGCAAGACGAGAGAGAGAGAACGAAACAAATGAAAAAATGAGGTAACCACCCGGGATCTTCTCGTCTTGCGCGGAACATCCTAACAAGCGTCGTTCTTTACGTTATTTATACTGCGTGTTCTTTGCAGTTGAAGTATATAATGTTACGGCATGCGGGAGGTGCCCCCTTGGGGCATTGGTTTCTGCGAGTATGTAGAAGAATTACGGCATTTGGAAGAGTGAGGCCCATGGTGTAATGGTATTCCATCTGACCGGCAATCGGAAGATCCGGGTTCGATTCCCGGGTGGTTACCTCATTTTTTCATTTGTTTCGTTCTCTCTCTCTCGTCTTGCGCGGAATATCTCCTATACAAGCGTCGTTCTTTACGTTATTTATACTGCGTGTTCTTTGCAGTTGAATGTATATATATAATATATATATATATACTATAAAGATTTTAAAACTTTAAGTGTTTGAGTGGAGAGTTTTGTCAACGCTGTTTTATTTAAATATATTGTCTACATTTTATGTAAATTTCGACAGAATTCTTTTAGACCAAAAAGCTGAATTGATTTACTAAATGCATACTGTATACCTCTAAGTTTGAATGTTACTGAAATACCTTTTAATTAAATACGTATTTATTCAATTACCCTCCTAATTTAACAAAATAAGGGGTAATTTTAGTTATTCCTTATACAAAAAATACGAAGGATATCATTAAAAAGTATTTTGGGAATATTAAAAAAACATTCAAGTTTTATTTCTTTTTCTGTCGCCGACAACGACATTTTCTTCCAGTCTACGGGCTACATGAAACCCGTTTTCTTTAATTAGCAGAAACCGTTTTCTTTTGCATTTTTGATTGCTCCAAGTAAATTTTATTTTAGGGGGACCGAAACAATTTTACGGTGAAATAAAATTAAAAACGTTACGCGGGGGTCGGGAGAGGAAAGGCATCTATATATTGCTTCGTTAATGGATTTTTTTCCTCCCACATTAAAAAAAAAGTTTTGAAAAGAAACGAAAATGGCGACATTTTAAGAAATTTCTTGGACGATTTCTTTTTCTTTGTTCGGATAAATGGAGAAAACTCCGTTGCTGCTATTAAAAGAAATGAAAGAAGATTACAAGTTTAAAAGAACTTATCAGCTTTCTCCCTTTTATTTGTGGAGTTTTCCTTACTTCTATCAAGATTTCATTGTTACATTTAAAGATAAATACATTTTTCTTAATTTAAGTTTATTGTTTGGGTGGTATCTGTCTTTAATTTATTTTCTTCTTATCTTTAAATAAAGAAAGGTCAATTTCTTTATGAGTCGAAGGAAGTTCAAAAGAAAGAAATTTTAGATTTTGTTTGATTCATAATAAATTTAAATTAATCTTAGAAATTTAATTATATAAATAAGACTTTGGTTTTAAATATTTGTTTTATTTACGTTCTCTCTCTCTCTCTCTCTCTCTCTCTCTCTGGCAGAACCCTAAATTTGCTGTACAACAGGTCTTTTAGACTCTTACATAAATTACCCCCGAGATGCTCAGCTTCGCAAATGTTTGCTACCCGCAATGTCCCGAGCTTCCCGGAGGTAACAAGACGTGCTCAACACAGTCTAATGCAAAGAATTAAAAAATCAACCAACCCGATCATCCAAGCTATCCATGAGTCCTGCCATTTATCCTCTAAGCTATGGACTTCTTGGTACGAAAACGTCTGTCTGTAGCTCCACTTAACTTCGACATTACAGTATTATTTCTAATCAGTTGTGTATATTTCTATCCTTAGTATATGAACTGTCATTGTATTAATAATATTTGTCATATGGACTATAGTCTGCCAATAAACCTTTTCATTTTCATTTCATTTTCATATAATAAAAGAGGGTGATATACAAATTTTACAGAAAAACTCTCTGTGGATATATGGTTCCAACTGTATATTTTACAGTTCAAACAAAAAGGCTTTAACATGATGAAGAATGACACACGTAAATATCATATGAAGCAAACTGCAGATATTGTCACTCGGTTATATGTAAGTTCTCCCTAAATAAGAATGAACCTGTAATAGAACATGGCATGTCATAATTCTTCCACGTCAAAAATACGTACACAAAGGAGAGATTACAGAAACCAAACAGGAACAAAAGGTCTCTTTCCAATCTACGTCATCCCCATTTCGGTCCTCACTCAAGAATGAGAAATCTGAAAGCGGGAATCTCAAAGGAGGCAATCCTCAATTCGAATGTAGGATTTCTCACTTCAAATTAGATCACGGTCTCCTTTTTTTTTTTTTTTTAAGAATTCCCAGATGAGGAAATTCGTCCCAAATTTGGGATTCCCTCTTCATGTATTCCCATTTGCGGACCATGAATGGGAATGAGAATGACTCCAAGTGGGGAGGGATCAAACAAGAGATGTTACTCCCCCCCCCGAAAAAAAAACAATAAAAGGACCCATTGCGCTAACTCCCAAATTATTATTATTAACATAATCGGGACTCGAACCCCCGACCTCAGTGTCTTCACTTCACCTAAATGGAAGCGGTGTTACCCACTGAACTACGACCACTGGCAATCGCTAGAGATATTTGTCATTAGAAAGGTTGATTCGCGACCAAAAGTGGGAAATAGAGGGGAAATCGTATAGAGGGGAATGTAATGAAATGTGATAATACCCTGATACCCAAAAGTTTATCTATTTTTTCCCACTTATATTTAATTAAATGAAATGATCATAGAATTTAAGTTCTTGTCACGTTACTTAAAGACATTATTTCCGACTGTTTTCAATCGTTCAAAATATTAGAGAGACCACGAATGATAGGTTTTGCTCTTACTTACCCCTTTATTCTCTTCTTTTAAGCCCCTACTCTCTTCTTTCCCTCGGGCTACCTTAGAGTGGGTCTTAGGGTCTTTGTTAACCTTAGCTTATGTAGATTTGTAGAATCCTATTATGTACATTTATTTATGCAATGATGGAATATAATTTGGATGTAAAAGTAAATGTAATATTGGGTTTGGATCAATAATATGATTTTCCCTCTATAAAATCAGTATTCCTAGTAATGTTCGAACAAAAATCCTTATTAACTAGGACCTAGTTAATAAGGATTTGCGTTCGAACAGATTTTTCGATTTTCTAGCGCAGGAAGTGTTGGAAATTAACTGACATTTCTTCCTGCCTTTGTATTTTTTATTAAGTAAAAATAACTTAAATTGTAAATAAGAGTTATAATTATTTATATTTATTGTGTGAGCTCAATTACTGTTTGAAGTGAAGTTTGTAGTACAAAAGTTTATTGGTCAATATTTTATATAATAGTCATACCATAATTGTATTAACACGTTAAGGCTTTTTGGTTCATTTAAGTGAACAATTTTACAACTGCTATTGTGTTCCATCTTAATGTCTGACATATGGTAACACCCTAAGTTGGTGGGAACTCCACTATTGGGAAGGATTCCTGAGAGCTCCCAAACCCCTCAGTAGGGCCTGGGAGGTTTCAGTAATCCCCATTGGGCCAGAGCTTTCGTAGAAAGCCAAGCCTTCAGAGTTACTAATTTCCTTATATGATTGGTCGACTTCATTATTATATCGATAAATACTATTGACACACTGAAGGGCATTATTTTTTTTCTCACCGGGACTATCATACAGTTCCCAGAATGTCCTGTTCACATATAGGGAGACTTAGTACTTGAAAATATAAAAAAACAGCAAAATCCTAACCAAAATTATGTAAAGAATTTCAAATCAGTTTGTTTATATTAAAAGTGTCACACAGGAGACATACGACAAAGGTTAGGACCTTAGGCATGCAAGATAGGGTAGGTGACTGAATAAAGAACTGGTTAAATTCCCCCAGGGTTCAGTACTATGACCTTTTTGTTTCTAATATATATATAAATGACGTAGATACAGACGTTTTTAGCACTATTACCAAAATTTGTGAACGACACTAAGTTTGGAGCAGATTTTATCTTTCCTCGATTGAGGTGAGCTTATCAGATCTTTAAAAAGAAAAGTAGGCTCGACAACGTACAGTACATCAAACGTTTCACATTGAATGCCAACCCTACCAATATAACGGGTTCAAAATGGAACCAAAGAGATATAGAACAAATATCTCCAGTAACTTCTCATACAAAATAGTATAAACACATGGAATAAATTACCGCCTGAAGTAGTAATAGCTCTTCCATAGATATGTATAAAAATATGATAAAGAAAGTTTTAAATACATTGGTTTTAATGTTAATTCAGGTTTGTTTTGGAGTTAGGAGCGCCTATTGAGCGTGAATTTAAAATTTTCAAAAAGTTCTATAAAATTTCCCTTTGACATTTTCTTATTGCTGTTTCATGTTTTCTTCTTCCTTAATTCCTAAACCTGCCCTTTTGAACGAGGGGATTAAGAGGAGGGGAGAGATTTTTACTTTTCTATCTTTTCTCTCCGAATGACTGCGTGTGTATATGGATAAAAATCACCTCGATATGAGTCGTAAGGCCCGTGTGATTCCCCTTGATCCTCGTAACTCCTCGTAACTCGCTCTCTCTCTCTCTCTTTTTTTCTCTCTCTCTCTTTGCTTAAAAGAGGAATCCTAAGTTTTTATTTATTGGTTATTTATTTTTTTCTTTTTTGAAAACGGTGCAGTTTTTGAAGCAATTGACATGCTGATTTATCGGAAATTGGCAGAAGCTCTTATGAAAGATTTTAAAGGGATATTGAAGGCCTTTGATGCTACTTGTAGATTACTGACGATCTTTCAAAATTATTTATGCTTTCATGAAAATATGTGAATAAACGTCGTTGAGTTGATGTAAATACGGCACAAGAGTTAACGAGAGAGAGAGAGAGAGAGAGAGAGAGAGAGAGAGAATAATGGATGCGGTTTGTAAGGTGTGTGAATGAAAACGTTCGTCTCACATGACGTACACCAATGGTATACCGCCAACCCTTTCATGAACGGCAACAGTTGAACCCCTGAGGTTGAGGCTGTACCTTATTCCCGGGAGAAGTACCTATGTATCCTTGTATATGTAACTGATATAAGTGATTTGAGTGTTTTCTGTCCCGAGCTCAAGCCTCGTGTCTACCCCATTTAGTATGTATGTATGTATGTATGTAAATAATAATAATAATCAGTTGGAGGATGATAATTCACGCTATAGGTAAATTTCAGGCTACAGGCTTTCTTATCAAAAGACTTACGAACTCTGTCAATGATAACAGACAATCTTATATCTCTCCAAAGATTATTTATAAATTAACTGTTTTCAATATGCACAAAGTTGCTAATATGAGAAACTATACTTCGTCCATTCATAGGGCAATTACCTTGCATCAGACCAATCATGATCATAATCATAATACGAGACTTCCGAATGATTTTATACAGAAACCAAATTATTCAATGCAAACTGCAGGAAATGCTCGCGCTTACAAAGGAGTAGATATATAGAACTCCATACTTATAAATGTTAGAGAGGTTCCATCATTAATTTTGTTTCGCAGGACACTAAAGTAACACTTCATTAATTCCTATTAATGTACTGTATCCCAGTTGCATATATATTATAATATATATATATATATATATATATTGCCACCTGTAAATGTTAGTAAACCAAAACCTGCAGTTTTTTCAGTAAAAATTACATTATTATATGTAAAATTGACAGTCTTAAATTGGGTGCAATCACAAATTACTTAAATTATATTTTGAAAGTCCTCATTATATTACACCGAATATATATATATATATATATATATATATAATATATATATATGCTTGTACCTTGTGGGGAATGGACGTGTTGTGTCTTTCTCTCTGTATTAACACCCAAATAAGAAGGGAATAAACTACTCGGCGGTTTATTCTGTTTACACTCGGAAGTATATAAAGGATCAGTGAATCTGTGCCTATAAATTATAAAGTGAAATTCATTAAAATTAAGAAAATGCAATACAGTTTACATAAATCATCACCAGTTTAACGTATATATTTAAACCGTAATACGGTTGACATTCGAGAAATTTTGAAACAAGGCAGGAAAAAGGTTATAAAACGCAAAGGTCAGAAAACTCTCGTGACCATCGAAAGGAAAGAAAAGAGAAAGAAAGGAAAAAAATAATTTGTGTGAGTATTTCTTTTTACGCTAATTAATGAATAGCATGACCATGGGTCCAAATTCTCACTTAATCTGCAATTTGTGTAATCTAGAAACAACTGAAAATGCAGCAATAAGATGCGATTTCTGTCAAAAGCTACACGACTTTATTTGCATGAATTGGGATGATAGGAAAATATCTCTTGTCTCGAACGCGAAACAGATCGTGGGAATCAAATTTGTGCATGACGCATGTACACAGACTGTAAACTCCTTTGCGGTATTTAAAGAAATGGAGAAAGCGAATTCGAATGTTACAAAAAAGGAGGAAATAATGGGGAAACAAGAGTCAGGAAATGTCCCAATGAAAATTCGGATGGATGAGAGAGAGAGGAGGACATAACGAATAACAATATAATAACGAATAACAATATAAACAATATAATACGGAATGAAGACATAGATGAAAGAAAAGAGATACTGTAAATAAAAGTTGCGAGGTAGTAAAACTGCCCAACGACGAAATGATTAAAAGATAATAACTAAAAACTGAGGAAATAAACAACTAAAGAAAAATAATGATAATACCAAAATTAAGAACATTGAAAATAATAAGATAACAAGAAGTAGAAGCGTGGAAAATACCGTATGTAAATACTACGCAAAAGGGAACTGCAGATATCGGATGGGCAATGCATCTATGCATATCCCACATTATGTAACACACATTACGCAAGTGGATATTGCAAATTTGAAAAGAAGTGCAAGTTCCACCATCTTATTGTCTGCAACACCTATGCAAGATATGGGAGATGCAAATACGAACAAAAAAGCCGTTACCACCACCCTCAAAGGAACGCAACGGGTGAACATGAAAAACGAACATCAAAGAAGGATACCAATTTTTTAGACGTAGCCAACACAGTTCAGCTGCTAAATACTATCCAGCAAATACAAAGTCAGCTGACAAATATAGAAATCCAAAAGCCGGACAGAAGGCACGCACAAAGACACTTCATGCGTTATCGGGACAACAAGTACAGACAAAGATAAAAAGAAGCAAATTCTCGGAGAACCACAATGCAACGAAACCGACACCACCATTGGAAAAGAATCGGAACCACCTGTATGCGAAAACGATAGAAAAAAAATAAAAATAATCCTAACCAACATTCAGGGGTTTAAATAAAATCATTCCCCGGACAAAGTTTTATACCTGAAAGGACTCATGCAAGAAGCCGGAGCAGACTTTGCATGCCTCACGGAAACCCATCTAAAGGACTGCCAGGCGAACTGTGAAAACTGTGAGTTCTGTGTTGACAAAAAAGAAATACAAATTTACAACTATAACACTCCGAGCCGACAGAACAGTGAAACGTAAAGGAGGATGTGCTATTTACACACGCGAAAGGCATATGGCAGAAATGACTATAAGTACCTCAAACAGCTACGTAGAATGTGTAGCAGCAAAAGTTGAAAAATTAAATATGGTACTAATTGTAATGTACAGACCCCCAAACACGCCAACCTCAAAATTCTCAGATTCCATTACAGAGGTAAGAAACTGAATGAAAGATCTACACTCTCCAACCCCAAATATTTTTCTCTGTGGCGATTTTAATTTTCCATTCATGAAATATAAAAGGATAGGAAAAAATATGTATACACCAGGACAAGGGGGGCACACGGGAAGACCAGGAGCAGGTAAAAATGCTACTAGCTCTAGCTGATGAATTTATGTTAACACGAGAAATAACAGAAAACACAAGAAAAAACAACTGCCTACATTTGGTATTCACAAACAACAGCAACCTAATTGATAATGTAGAAATATCCCCAACTATAATATCGAATCATAACATTATTGAAATAACCAATATAAAAGCAACAGGAAAGGAAAGAACACGAACAACAGAAAGAAGTAAATTCGAAATTTTAATTTTCACTCCAAAGCTATAAACTGGGAAGATGTTGCATCCAGCATGGAAGTAATAGATTGGAAAACCATTTCGAGCCAAGACAACGGAAGAGATGCTAATAACTTTAGAGGAGAAGACGCTGGAAATTGTGGAAAGACATCGCAAAAATACAACAAAGAGAAAAGAGAAGTAGGTTCGAGAGACAAAAGAGGTCATTGTTCCGAAAGAGAAAAAGAGTGACTGCAAATTTAAGTAACTGTAAAGATAATAACATCAGAAAAATATCAAATGATAAACTGCAGAGTATCGATGGCGTCATACAGGAACTAATTGAGAAGCATACAGAAAAAGAAGACGATGCTATAGAAGCGTTAAAGGTTAATTCAAAGTACTTCTATAATTTTGCAAAAAGGAAGTCGAAAAACCATGCGACTATCGGACCTTTGAAAAACGAAGATATTGCTTTATCGGATGATCTAACAGAAGTATGTGAAATATTAAGAGCTCAGTACCAATCATCTTTCACTACTTTCAGTATCCCAAAAACTGACAAATTGATATGCGATAGAAACGCGTTCTTTGAAGAACTACAAGGGGAAAGTATAACGGACTTCGACTTTACGACAGATGATATTACACAAGCTATAGGGAAACTAAAAGCACGCTCAGCGGCAGGACCGGATAAATGGAATGCCACACTGATCAAAAACTGCAAGAATGCAATCGCTGAGCCCCTATATTGGATATGGAGACGATCACTAGACACGGGAGAAGAAATACTGGGCATCCTGAAAAGCGCGAACATAGTCCCAATTAGTGTTGAAAAATAATCGAAACTTTACAAACCGGTTTTTAATCGATCTGTTTTTTGAAAACCGGTTTTAACCGGTTATGACCGAAAGTATAGTAATTTTTAAAAGCCACAATTGAAAGGTACTGACTTTAACTTAACAAGCATAGCTTATCGCCTATTTTTGGTCAAAAGAATGCAAAAATGCAGCATCATATGTATGCATATGAATAAGAAAATGACAACTTTGACATATTTATTTTAGCCAAAATAATACATTATTCAAACAATTTAGATTTGAAATAATTTTTTAAAATAAAACATCTATACTTAGAAAGAAATAAACTTCTTTTTGTAAAAAAAATTATAAAGAATAAAAATAAAATTTCTCTATTTTGGAAAAAACATTGAAATAAAAATTTTTAATAAAAAAAAAACTACCTAGAAAACAGAAAATTGACTCTTCGTGTAAGAAAAAATATATAAATTAATTTAGATTTTATCCCTATTTTGGAAATGACATCTTAAGAAACAAAGGGCATTAAGGGTCTTATACTGCGAATAAGGCTTTAGTCGACTGACTCTACACTACAGCCTACATGATGAGACAAACTGAAGATCGAGTTGCCAGATAGGCAAAAATTATACTGAAGAGCAGTTGCCAGTTTGTCACAATTTAACTTAATAGGTAATGCATTCGAAGTTATTTTTTGTGCGCTGTAGCGCGTAGCTGCACGTTCGCGCAAGTTTGAGCCAAAAAAAAATCAATCGATAAAACCGGTTTTTTCTTTCGGTTTTCGATTTTTAGGGGAATTTTGCAAACCGGTTGAAAACCGGTTTTTACAAACCGGTTTTCAACACTAGTCCCAATATACTATAAAGGAGGAGATCGATCCGAGGCCAAAAACTATAGGCCAGCGTCGCTTACATCTCATCTCACTAAAATATTTGAAGGAATAGTTAGACAGAAAATCTATGCCTTTGGAAACTCAGAAAAAATTAAATGATAACCAAAATGGGTTTCGGACAGGTAGATCATGCCTATCACAACTAATGAAACACTACAACAACATTATTGATGCAATGGAAAGTAATGAAAACTATGATGTAATATACACAGACTTTGCCAAAACGTTCGACAAGTGTGACCATGGATTCATAATAAATAAACTGAAATATATGGGAATAAATGGATATATAATTTCCTTAGTGAGCGTCGGCAAGTCGTTACAGTACAAGGAGAGTCTTCATCAGAATCAGAGGTCCTCAGCTTAGGACCACAAGGAACAGTATTAGCTTCACTATTCTTCGTAATCATGCTAACTGACATAGATGAGGACGTTACCAGAGACAGCACAGTAACATCATTTGCCGATGACACAAAGATCAGTAGAAAAATAAGAAACCCAGAATATATAGGATCTCTACAAACCGACATGAACAGAATCTACAAGTGGACGGAAGACAACAATATGAAGTTTAACACAGAGAAATTTCAGCTGTTACCGTACGGAAAAAGAGAAGACCTAAAATCCATAGAATATTATACCCCAAATGGACAGGAAATTCAGAGAAATTCTAAAGCAAAAGATTTAGGGGTTGTAATGACAGATGATGCGAAATTTGAAACACAAAATAAGATAGCAGTAAACAGAGCAAAGAGAATAAGTGAGCAGATACTGAGAACCTTTAAACGAAGGGATAGGAATATAATGATTCCTCTACTGAAAACACTGATCATATCCAAATTGGAATACTGCTCGGGCCTAACATGCTCATATAAAAATGAAGACATTAGACAGCTAGAAGGGATTCAGAGAAGCTTCAAAGCCAAGATCAAGGGGTGCAAAGAACTAAATGACTGGGAAAGGTTACGCGAATTAAACCTATTTTCACTGGAAAAGAGAAGAGAGAGATACCTCATTATTTACACTTGAAAAATAATGGAGAAACTAGTCCCTAATCTTACTCTGAACCCTGTAACTCCCCAGACAACGGTGAAAAGTAGAAAAGAAAGACTGTGTCGTGTTCCCAAATTAAAAGCGAGACAGGGAACATCCTTAACCCTGAAAAAAAATAGTTTTGTAGTGAGAGGACCAAAACTGTTTAATCAGCTGCCCAAAAACCTAAGGAATATGAGTGGTGTTGCGGTGGACATCTTCAAAAGAAGATTAGACGCCTGGCTCAGAACAATCCCCGATGAACCGGGCGTACCTGGCTATGTGAGATGGAGAGTACAAGAAACCAACTCACTACTTCACTAGGCCAACTCGAGAGGAGGGGCGACAAACTTGACCTTCGTGAAATGAGGAATCATCGCACGGAACATTTGAAAGGTTGAAAGGAATATAAGTTGCTACATGTATCGTTTAACGTTCCTTTATTTCTTTTATTTTAAGATTATCTTATTTTTAATTTGTAATAATAGAAATTAATCTATTATTGGGATTATAATAATTTACTGTTTACTACTTGTTTATTTTCTGTTACTTGTAAGATTATCTCAATTTCCATTTATAACGCTAGAAATTTGGTAGGTGCTACTATAGCGTGCGGTCTCCAAAGATATTTACACTAGAGCGTGCGGTCTACAACATATTTACAAATTCAATTACATTAAAACAAAAATGTAAAAGACAAATAAAACAAAATTCATTCTATGGGATATAATGCCCGGTTAGGTTAATTGAATGCCCAGTTAGGTCAACTGTATGCCCTTGACATTTGGTTAGGTTAAGTTGTGATATTTTCGTTAAAACTAACGAAAATATCACAACTTAACCTAACCAATTGTCAAGGGCATACAGTTGACCTAACCGGACATTCAATTAACCTAACCGGGCATTATATCCCATAGAATGAATTGTTTGTTTTATTTGTCCTTTAAATTTTCTCCTTGACCTCACATTTGTCCCCAAAGATAAAGTCAAGTCATTTCAGGTCAGGTCAGCACAAATTCAAATCAGGTCAGGTCAGCACAAATTCAAGTCAGGTCAAGTCACTTCAGCGCAAACTCTTGTAGACTAAAAATATCTTTGTAGACCGCACACTATAATAGTCAGCGCAAATTCTTTTGTAGACTAAAGATATCTTTGTAGACCGCACGCACGCTATAATAGCACCATTTCGTATTTACCATTTTATTTTTACCATTATTTTCTATTTTTATTTATTTCTATTTTCTAATTTATTTTGTAAAAAAATTGAAATGAATCTTAAGGATTTTGCCTGAAAAGTTATCCTTTCCAACGGGCCAACGGCATGTTCAGATAATAATAATACTTTCATTAGATTACTTGCCACAAAATACAAAGCAAAATCGAATCAACCAAAAAGTCATTATTCCGTCAATCTAAGGATGTGATTTTCGCTCTGAAATATTTAATATTGTTTTCCATACTTGATGTCAGGGGCGTAACTAACGGGAGGGGCGGGGAGGACATGTCCCCCCAACTTTTTAACTGAGGGGAATAATATAGGTTTTGTCCCCCCCCCCCCCCCCCAACTTTTTAACTGAGGGGATATATATAGGTTTTGTCCCCCCCCCCCCAACTTTTGATCTAAGTTAGCTTACGTGAAGGAAAATATTTAGTTCTTGAAATAATCTATGATGAGTAAATCTATAATTATATTAGTCCTATTAGTATGCTGGAAAGTATTACTGATTCTGTACTAATACTGCAGTGATAGATACTTTAATGAGACATCTAGTTATTTTTTACTTTAATTATTGCATATATTGTTTTCCTTTAATGTTAAGTATATACTTGATATACATAAGGTAGTTGTGAAAATGCTTCTTTGATTTTCCTATTACTATCATAAATATAGATCATACTCTAAATCATAATATTTTAAGAGCATCATTTTGGTCGCAAACACATTACCTACAGGATAGCAGCACAGAAATTCATCGCAGGATTTTTCATCATTATAGTTGTCCCCCCCACCCTAACTTTTGAAAGCTAGTTACGCTCTTGCTTGATGTATTCCTTTTCTGAGTAAAGGTTGTTTATTTAAGTATAAATCTATAATTTCATTGAGACAGGCGAAGGTTTTAAATAAGATAATTGAGAATCGACTCAAACTTCTGAATTTTGGGGGTATTTTCTGAGCTGAGAACTATCTTACTTTCATTCCACCTTATCGAACGAGTTTCGTTGTTCAAATGTGTATGTTCAAATGTGTATGTCATTTTTGCATTCATTTCATCTCTTTTTTTCAAAACTTCTACCTGTCTGGTCTCTATATCTTTTCTTACAAATGTTGTACAAGGAATTGGTCTTAATTCAAATAACATTCGTTGTACATTTTGTAATGCGAGTAGAGTAAGGTATCTCAGTTTTCCGAGGAAATCAACTAATATCTTTCAGGAGAGGAAACCAAAGTGACGTATCTTAAAGTTTTGCCGGATAAGTAATTTTATTTGTTTTTTCAACTTTTGATGGACTTAACACTTTCTTTGAATCAATCGTGAATTTTCCTTTAAGACTAAGGTTTCTTACGGGATTACGACATCTGATCAATTTGACATTCTATCGACAAGTATTTATGGGTTAGATTAAGTTAGGTTAGGTCAGCATATTAGGTTACGTTAGGTTAGGTTAGGTTAATAGGGTGTGTCAATTTTAGTAAAGTCAACAATTCAAAAACTGCTAATGCTCAAATGATGTCATATTATCTAGCAAACTTAGAAATATCTTTAGTGTTGTTTAAAAAAGCCATTTACCTACTTATATTTGACCATAAAGGTTTGAAATATAACCTAAATATGACTGTAGCATCGTATATCAATGTGCCATTGATATGTGTGGTCAACTTTGGTTATTTTTGGTGTGCAGTATGGTTTCTAAGTTTCACATAGTCACAAATGCTGGAGTTTTGTTTGTGAATGCATGTTTTCCTTACTTCGTAATGTAAATATTGTGTCATTCAAATTATTCGAAATGTTATGTGTGACCCAAACGTTCTGTATATTTTGATATGATAGATATATGAAATTGTCATTACTTTGAATAATTAAGTCTTGTACCTATAACAACACAACCTTTTATCTGAGCTTATAGGAAGATATTAAGAATTTCAATTAACTTAATTTTATGTAATCATAATCAGTAGGCCTATCCAAATTTCAATGACATTTCTTTTGTTCACAGGTCCACAGGATGAGTCAGAAAGAAATCAGAACCCGAAGCAAATCAAGTTGTCACCTAAGTCATTTGGTGAGGACTGGGAGGGAACTTACCCTTGCTGAGCTGCCCACAGCCAGAGATCTGCTGAGGTATGGTTTGTTGAGGAGAGAGATGAGTGAGGAAGACAGGAGGAATTACCCAGTTAATGACCTGATTAACAACGGCATTGTTCCAGGGCTACTGGTTCAGTGGAGAAAGGCCAACGCTCTATTCACAGGACCTATAATCAACACTGAGGTCAGGATCAGGGCTAAAGTGAAGGCACTGTGGGGTGAGGAAGTGAAGGCGTCCATTGGCAATGCGAAGCTAGAGGTCAAAGATAGGTTCATGATGAAACTGGACAAATTGGTGGACATCCTGACCTGTCACTGTGTGATCAGAAGCTGCAGTGAGCTTGGGTGCAACCCTGTCTGCAACAGTGAGGTTCATATTGACAGCAGCTGCAGGAGCGAGCAGAAGATACCAGTGCAGGAGCTTGCCTTCATTAAAGGTCAGAGAGAAAAGGTGGGAAGTGTGGGGGCACACCAGATGGGTCTAGCTGATCACCCTGAGACCAGGAGACAGGAAGCAGTGCTGCAGAGACAGGAGCAGAGAAGGAAGGCCGAGGAGAAGAGGAGGAGGAAGGCAGAGGAGTCAGCCAAGAAAGAAGAGGAGTTGAGGGAGGAGTCATTGCTGGAGATGGAGTTGGAGGAGACTGGAGATATACTGGAGGAGGCAGGGAGGAGAGAAGAGGACGAAGACTTCATACCAGAGGCTGCGACAACTTCTTCCTTGCCTGTGGCTAAGAAGAAGAAATGCAACACTGAAGATATCACCAACATAGCTCTGGCTAGCTTGAGACATCACACTGGGCTGAGAGAGACTGCAGAGATTGCCACTGCTGCCTGGATTGATGCTGGTCTTATCACAAAGTTTGACACAGCACTGGTGATTGACCGCAACAAGGTGAGGAGGGCTCAGGAGAGACTGACTAAGGAGCTGGTCAAGAAGTTTGATGAAGAGATTAGGGAAAAAGGCATCACCTGTATCTTCTTTGATGGGAAAAGAGATGACACCAAAGTGATGATGGAAGCTGAGGGCAGTGACAGGCAGTTTCCTGGCCTCATTAAGGAAGAACACTACACAGTGTGCAATGAACCAGGTGGGAAATATTTGTGGCATTTTCTACCAGAGGAAGCTGCAGAGGAGAGAAGTCATGCTGAGGTCATTGCTGATCATCGGGTGAACTGGCTAAGAGAGAGAGGAGCAGACCAGACCCTTTTGGCCATAGGAGGTGACAGTACTAATGTGAATACTGGCTGGGAAGGAGGAGTAATGCATTATGTGGAGGCCAAGCTTAGCAGGAAGTTGGTGTGGATTGTCTGTGACTTGCACACTGGGGAGCTGAGTCTCAGATACCTGGTGACTGCACTGGATGGCAAGACATTGAGCAACAACAAATGGTCTGGGCCCCCTAGGGAAGATGTTAGACACTGTCACTGAGTTGGAGATCAACCCAAACTTCACGAGGATCACTGTTGGTCCTCCTCTACCCCATCTCAGTCAGGAGATAGTCAAGGACCTCAGCACAGACCAATCATATGGCTACAGAATCATCACTGCCATCAGATCGGGAGAGGTACCTCAGAGTCTAACTCTCCTGGAGATTGGGCCAGTCTGTCACAGTAGGTGGGTCACCACCAATGTTCCCTCTAATTTTTTTTAGTCCGTGTGCGCAAGAAATTTTCGTTGTGCATACATTTAGATTCATGGTGAAAAATTGTGCAAACTTTTCTGAGCGCTATTATCTTCAAAATTAAATATATATAAATATTAAATACTTAATAAATATTATTTCCATAAGGTGATAGCTTCATCATTACGGTACTATTAAATGGATTTTAAAAAACTGTTTACAATATCATATATTCTTAAAAAAGAAAACATTTTATCCATTCTAAAAATATGAATAAAATAAAAAATAGTAAAATAAAATTCAACAAAATAAAGAAATAAAATAAAAATAACATTAATTGAAAATGACTATTTAGTTATCATTTCTCAAACAATTTTTAGCATTTAGCAATTTAAAATAGACTATCAAGATTAATACACGATTTTATCCATTCACAAAATAGGAATGAAATAAAAAAATAATAAAATTCAATAAAATAAAATATAATCAAAATAACATTCAATGAAAGTGCCTTTCATTTAAGTATCATTTAAGTATCCGTCATCATTCAGGTAAATTTTAATTCGCATGAGCATGTATGTCCAAATGATTTTCTTTCAAGCGGTTTCTTAATTTGTTCTTTATAGAATTCATTAAACTGAAATTTGTTAAATTACTTCATTTACTGTCGTGACTCATGATACGCTTGAGCCTGTGCGCATTTTATTTTGCTGTGTGCGCTGGTTTCACAACGCGTGTGCGCGCGCACACGCGCACACCTTAGAGGGAACATTGGTCACCACGGCTCTAAGTTTCTGCATATTGTGGATTTCCAAACATGGGCTGAAGGGTAGGAACCTGAAGAATCTGAGGATAATTGTGGAATTCATAGTGGGAGTCTACATGTCAAACTGGTCCAACATCAAGTTAAATCACAGCTGGATGGAGGGTCCCAGGCATGTACTGTAATAGCTGGAGCTGCTCAGAAGTCAGAAGAAGGAGGTGATAGGAATAGTGATGCCTACAGTGAAGAAATCAGCCTGGTATGCACACTCTGAGGCTGTGTTCCGGGCCATGCTGTGCAGTGAGGTGGAGGAGGAGAGGAGGGAGGCAGTGAAGAGGATACTGGAAATCAGAGGTGAAGGAGATGAGGACACACAGGTAGGAGACTGCAGTGTCAGACCCAGGAAGACTCCTGACATCAACCCAGATGCCACCAAACTCTCGGAGCTTATTGACTGGAACTCTGGCGTGACTGAGCCTCCTCTGACCTGTTCCCTCACCACTGCTGCAATCAAGGAGTTTCTGGATAGACCAATGGAAGTTCCTGCATGGCCCACACACACACAGTCAGTAGAGAGGTGTGTAAGGATGACAACTGAAGCAGCACAACATGTTTACTCACAAGAGAGGAGGGAGGCGTATATCAGTGGCCAGGTGGCCAGTAGGGAGCTCATGTGAAGGAACAAGAGCAAAGCAGACATGGCATCCTTGGCAAAGTTCAAGAAACCTATCTATATTTCTAAGTTTTAATATTGAAATACAATGAAAATGTCTTTAACTGTATGTATGTAAAATGTAGTTATATATGGCATCCTTGGCGAAGTTCAAGAAACCTATCTATATTTCTAAGTTTTAATATTGAAATACTGTACAATCAAAATGTCTTTAATTGTATGTAATGTATGTAAAATGTAGTTATATACAATAAAAAAAATACTTGCAAAAATTGCTGATTTTTTGTAAACTTCAACTTCAAATATAAGTAGCTAGGAGTGGTCAAATCTGGATTTTAAAGCCATATTTCGATTTAGCACATAAAAATGCATCATTTGGTCACTAGTAGTCTTTGAAAATCTAAAGATTTCACTTTGCTCCCTAAAATTGACACACCCTATTAGGTTAATTTAGTTTTTTAGAGTGTCGATGTTATAACTGTGAATCCGATGGGTATAGGTCCGTTTCTTAACAAATAAACAAATACACAGGCTTTATTTCAGATTCAACAGGTACAAACACTATACAATTGGTTCATATAAGATCAAGTAATAGTTGTCTGAAGCAGTGACTGCATTGGTCAATGAAACACTATAAATAATGAACATACAGTTGCCTACACGAATGCTTCCAGATTCGCTATTTATAAAATATATTAGTTACAAGTATACCAACCATTTCTTCTATAATCTTATCAATTGATTCATGAAACCTAGTGATAATTCTATATATAAAATTGTGTATCACACTGGCACAGTTAGGTACATTACTGGCTACAAACAACGTACTTACTGGCACCAGAAGGGATACCATTCATAAACCTAGGCGTCCTTAACAATAGCCTGAATACATTGTTATAAGCCACATACAACTTCCTCATATTATACAGCCTGTAGAGCAGTGGTGCACAAACTTTTTTGATGTGAGGGTCAAGCGAAGAAAATAACTAAATGTATTAGCCTACTTACTTTCCATCTAAGTCATAAATTGGGTCACTTTTATATTCTAACTTTTTCATTGAATTGAAAACACCCGTGGGGCCACTGAAAAGACCCGTGGGGGACACATTTGGCCCGCGGGCCAGGGTTTGTGCATCACTGCTGTAGAGGATGAGGATGAGGAAACAACAACAACAACAACAACAACAGCAACAACAAACAAAAAGAATTTAATTATTTTACATCTTGTTTTTCTTTTTTTGGAGGCAACCAACAAACTTTGGAAAACGTTTTTACAAACGCTTTTGGATGTTGTGATCGTCCTATTGAGAGAAACGACCTCCTTTTAACTCATTTTCTCTTCTTACAATAATTTATCCTAAATATTTTATATGCTAGTTCTGAATTTATTAGTATTTTATAATAAGTTAACCTTTGAGTTATATTGAATTCGATAATGTTCAGATTTTTATTTAAAATACGTATGTTTCTAATTTGACTCGTGTTCAAAATGACAATCAAGCATTAAATGAATTTACGTTAGAGTTATGTTGTTTTTATCTATTAGTTATTAAAATACATTAAATACTTGTTTGTTAATTTTTCATTTGAATAGATATTTAATATATGGGGTAAATATTTAATACTTAATGGTTTTCACTTATGGTAATTTTCTATAATTTTCTATAATTTTCTATAATTTTTTATAATTTTCTATAATTTTCTATAATTTTTTATAAGTTTCTATAATTTTCTATAATTTTTTATAATTTTTTATAATTTTTTATAATTTTCTGTAATTTTTTATAAATGGGATTTTTTTTTAAATTGAACACTTTCAGTCACAGTGGGACTGTAGTATCCCACTGAAAATGACAATGCACATTGTACTAAAATACAACTTTTCTACAAATGCCTCTAGACGTTTATATACGTTTAGTTCAGTTATGGGAAAAGGAACCTAAAATATACGTAACGTAAGTGACTATTTACTAAAATATTTGATTCTGAATAACAATAAACGTTATACGTTTTCGTTTAAAGAAAAAATAGTCGTAAACGAAAGATTTAAAGGGAAATTTTACAGTTCGTTTAAAACAAGGTTAGTTCATCCAATTTAGCATCCTTCGTCCAGCGGAAATCACTGAGACGGCACGTAATACCACCAACTTATAGAAAAATAAGTCCTCTTTAAAAGGGAAACCGAGTCGGGCCAAATAAATTATGTTCAATGGTCTTGTCATTACATCCCATCCCAATTTCGCAAACTGGACTGGCTTTCGACAGTCCTTGGATGGATTACCGGAAACATTACTTCACAGTAGTTTAAAATACAGATAAAAAAAAAGAGTAATTATATTTCATTCAAACAGCTTGTTGAGCTTAGAGTATGTTTTGGTTTTTTCATTTTCTTTTTCATTTTCAAAAAGTTTCTCCAAACTAAAAAAAAAAAGTCACTTTTGCTCACTTAAGAATTATATTTTATTTCTAAATGAAAAATTTGGGAAGTTATTTATTTTTCACTTTAGAAGAAAACATTCTGAAGTTTTATATACTGTATATATATATATATATATATATATATATATACGTGAAAAAAAACATACACATGTGAAGTGAAGGTAAACAAATCAAACAGCACAGTCGAAGTTATTATATTACAAGTAAAAGAACTGAACCTAACTATTACGAACATCTACAGACCACCAAACACCACAAAAAGTGAATTCCAATTTGCTACAAATGAAATAGAAAACATATTCAAATTATTTGATACTCCAGCAACAAATATTCTAATTTTCGGAGATTTTAATTTCCCATTCATAACATGGAAGAAAAATGATGAAGTTATATATGTCGAGAAGTTTCGTGGCAACATTACAAAAGATGATAGAACCCAGGCAACAATGCTATTAGATATTATGGAACATTACGCCCTTACTCAGGAAACCTGTGAAGCCAAGAAAAGAGAACGTTTTGGATTTACTCTTGACAAATAACAACGAGATAATAATAAATAAGAAAGTAACGCGCACAAAGTTCTCCGACCATAACTTCATCGATATACAATTGAAGTTAGCACCCAGAGGTCCGGAAACGCATCCTAGAGAGTCAGAAGGCATATTTGAAGGCTTAAACATAAATTCAAATAAAGTAAATTGGGAAAACGTAAATAAAGATTTAATGGAAGTAAATTGGGAAAACGTAAATAAAAATTTAAAGGAAGTAAATTGGGAAAACGTAAATAAAGATTTAAAGGAAGTAAATTGGGAATTGCTACTTCACAAGAAGACTCCACAAGAAATACTATGTATAATAGAGACTGAAACCAAACCTATAATACGGAAACATATTCCAGAGAGACAGAAAGGAAAACGTAGCAAGCTGGAGAGGAAAATCAGGACACTATTCAGGCAACGAAGACAAACCGTAAAACATCTCCACAGATGCAGAACTGGTGCAAAGAGACTCAAACTAGAGAGGAAACTTGGCGAAATAGAAATGGATCTAACGCAAACAGTCATACATAAGACAAACGAGGAGGAAAACAAGGTAACAGAAAACATAAAAAATAACCCAAAATATTTCTACACGTTTGCGAAAAGGAAAATGCAGTGTAAGGAGAGTATTGGCCCGTTGATAGACGGGGAGGCCAAATGCACAAATGACCCGAAATAAATAAGCGAACTGCTTAGGGAACAATTTAACTGTGTTTAGCACCATTAAGTCCGAGATGGAAGTGGAAAACCCAGACGAATTTTTCGACATAGATACAAATCAGCCAGGAACAAGTTCCGGCACAAACCTATTAATGGACTTCGGGTTCACGGAAGGAGATGTAATCAAGGCTTTATCACAGATGCGAGACAATTCAGCGCCAGGGCCAGACACATGGAGTGCTACGTTTCTGAAGAAATGTAAAGAGAGTATTGCCAAACCGCTATACTTACTATGGAGGAAATCACTTGACACAGGACAAATTCCACTCCACTTAAAGAACGCGAACATGCCCCCCCCCCCCAGTGGCTCTCACCTCACACCTTACAAAATGCGTTGAATGTATAATTAGAGGCAAAACTACCATAACCATGGAATCATAGCACACAAACTTAAGAATACAGGAATTACTGGAAAGCTAGGAAGATGGATATTTAATTTCTTGACGCAAAGAACACAAAGAGTGGTGGTAAACGGAGTTAAATCGGAAGTCTCGGAAGTCGTGAGCTCTGTCCCACAAGGGACAGTATTAGCTCCCTTGCTGTTCATAATAATGATTGCAGATATTGATGTAGATATTAAGGACAGTATTGTATCGTGTTTCGCAGATGACACAAATATATGTAAAGAAATTGTGAACGAAGGTGACATAAGAAAATCACAAAACGACATTGAAACATTATTCCAGTGGGCAGAAGACAACAATATGAAGTTCAACGAAGAAAAATTCCAACTGCTAAGATATGGTAATAACAAGGAGCTGCAGAATTAAAGGTACAAAACTCTGCAAGCCAAACAGAAAACACTAAATCTATAAGTCAGGGATCTTGGAGTAATAATGTTGTCGGATACAGAATTCAGAGAGCACTACAACATCAAAACCGCAACGGCTAGAAAAATAATGGGAATCATCTGGAAGAACTTCTGCAGCAGAAAAGCAAACATCATGCTCAAATCATGGAAGAGTCTAGTCCTACCAATAATTGAGTATTGCTCAGTACTCACAAGCCCATGCAGAAAACGAGACATTGCGAACATTGAAGCTATACAAAGGACTTTTACGTCTAAGATAGAAGAAACGGAAGGTGAAGACTACTGGTCTCGACTACAATCCCTGAAATTCTACTCTCTCGAAAGAAGGCGAGAGTGGTACACAATAATATACATATGGAAAATACTTGAGGGCTTTGTCCCTGACCTTAGAAATGAAATAGAAACAAACTGGAATGAGAGAAGAGGCAGAGTTTGTACAGTCCCAGCTGCTGTGGGACAGGGGGGCCATGAAAACGAGGACGGAAAATTCCCTCAGAATACGAGGCCCAAAGCTTTTCGATGCCCTACCGAGAGAAGCAAGGAATCTCCAGCATAACGACCTGAATAACTTCAAGAACTAGCTGGACAGATTCCTGTGCAAAGTCCTTGACCAGCCATCCGTGGCTGGCTACGAGGGCAGAAAGAGATCAGACAGCAATTGCTCTTTCGACCAAATAAATAATGAATCTAATAAAGTAGATAAAAAGGCTTTGTACCTTTTGTTTAATTATTAGCAAAACTAAAGGAATAATTATTTACAGTCAATAACAGTCATTTTATAGTGAAAATGTGCACTATTACGGTTAATCATATTATTATTTATTGACAATAATGAAATGATTTGATAGAGGACAAAAGTTCAGTAATGCAGTGAGGTTTTAAGAAACAATAACTAGGATGACAAAATACAGTAGTACTCAATGAACAGAAAAAGCCTACTTGCCGTATTACATTAAAATAAAATATGAGAGTCCGGAATTTGTGGTATTGTAAAAACCACTTCAGACAGCCTATGCCCCTGCGGTTAGGTTGAGAATTTGTCTGAATTTATAGGTTATATAACAAAGTAACCTAGCGTGACGCTGTAAACACTGTAGGCCGAGTGAGTTGAGCCTATGCAAAAGTTATACACTGAGTTTATGCGAAGGTATAGGCTGTGAGACGCGAGAGCCTATAAGCAGCAAGATGTTCGTACGGTGATGCTGGAAGACGGACTGTTGTTTTACTTTACTCTTTAACGACTTCGGGACTGAAAACGTTAAAATGTAACTTTTTCTGACAGTCGAAATTGACGCAGCTGTACGAGAAAAACACCACTTCGAACGATTGTTATCTTGTAAGAGTAAACACAGAAAATCCAACTCTGAGGGCGAGAACAAAAGGCTTCTTTGTGATGTTTTCTAACGCAGGTGCAAATCTCTGCTGACGAGGTATTAGCTAAGTGCAACATGATAAACTCCAGGTGTTCGCGGCACTTAAGGCGTTCTTCACAATCGCATGCCTGTCACAAGGATGACCTTCTGTGATGACCTTCGATAGCTCGGACTTGAGAAAGTGTTTACCAATGAAATCCGACGGAGGAAATGTTTATGTATTCCTCTCTCTCTCTCTCTCTCTCTCTCTCTCTCTCTCTCTATATATATATATATATATATATATATATATATGTGTGTGTGTGTGTGTGTGCACCTCGGTGGTGTGGTGGTTAGCGTCGCTCACTACGAATCAGCCGGCCCCTGGATCGAGACCTGGTAACGGCAGGCGGCGCGCAGCGAAACCCAGCTGTTCATCCTTCCACACAATAAAGAAATTGGTTGGTAGATAAATGGGTACCCTTGGTAGCCTAGTGATTAAGACTGGTTAGTGTGCTGCTGGTGGGGTGCTGTAAGACCACCGAAAAGTAGTCTTGCTTATTAGTCTTCCCCTTCAACTACTTCCTCAGTAACTTTTGGTCCTATACACACCGTTGCTATAAATTACGTATGATGGGAAACTCGGTCGGGAACTGACTGACTTCAGTTCGATCCTTTCCTGAGTTGGCCAAAAAAACGAGGCAACCACAAATGGTCGTGTTTGTACACCATTCAGGCACTCACATGTACAGGGCACTATTGGCTGTGTATACAATTGTACATAGTGCCTCTTAACATATATCTATTCTTACATTCAGTATACAGTGTGACCACTGAACAAAATTAGCTCATTTATTACATAATGGAATAATAATAATAATAATAATAATAATAATAATATTAATAATAATAATATTAATAATATAAATAGTGGGGTATTGTTTGGCAAAATTAGATTAATTTTATACATGCATAATTACTACATAAAATATTATTATTTTTTTCAATAATTATAACAGTAATCAATTATATTTAGTAGAAAATAAATAAGATTAGATGCTCCCCCCCCCCCCCCCCCCAATAATGGGGGAGTTGAAATAAGATATAATGTTTGTGGAAACCATATTTTAAAGAGTTAATTATAAGGACTTAATTAAAACTATTTAAAAAAATTACTGGTAATGAAGTCGACTATGTTCATTATATACTCGTACATCACAAGGAACTAATGAGGTACTTCTTTACCGATTTAGAAATACATTTAATCGATGAAGCCTACCTGTTATTTACAGGTATTGCATTCCACACATTGCCTTTGAAAGATAGTAAATTTTTGGCATTCCCAAATGAATAATTCGGTCTGTGAATAAAATCGATGCAGGGGAGTCTCTTGTTTTAGAGGATAACGTGTTTGATGCCGGAAGATTACTCTGTTAATGGGCTTGGTACAATGGTATATACTCAGCGTTACCGACTCGTTTATGAGTTTTGATAGTGGAAATGCAATTTCATCCAACATTAACTTACTACTAATTACTAATATATATTTTTATTACTAATATATATTTTTAATGGGAACGTATATATTGACACTAGAATTTTAATTTCCCTCAGTTTTCATTAGTAAACAAGTGTTGTTTTTGCGAAAAATGTATAATAAAAAATGAATATGATATAGGTTGTGTCTTGTATCGTTAGTATAGTGACAGTCTGTACTTGGCTGCAGTTGCAATGGTGGTGCGCTGTAAAGTTGTTCCATACGGACCAGAGTTTCTAAAAAAAATATTGTTCCATTTTAAAAGAATATGGAACAATTTTTAATCAATTTGATTATTAATGTCGGTAAGATTGGTTCAAAATTGGTCCAAAATTGGTCCAAAAAGGAAATGTTTCGACAGCTTCGATGATGGACCATTCGTTTTACGAAGAAATCGCTCCATAATCGGCGCATGCAGCGTATGGAACAATTAAATTTTTAGAAACGGTGTTTTGCATGTAACGATTTTACTTCACAGTGTTGGAACAAATTTCCTTTCTGAACCGATTTTAAACCAACCTGGCCAGAAGTCAAAGCCCAAGGAGCCAACCGTGCCCGATGGCGAAGCGTAGTTAATGCCCTATGCTCTACGTAGGAGTGAAGAAGACATAAGTAAGTAAGTAATATCGACATTACAAAAAAAATTCATGCCAAATCGTTTCATATTTGTTCAAATGGGACGATTATTATTTTGTTTTTAGAAACGGTGGTCCGTATATATGGACCAACTTTACAGAGTACAAATATTTATAATAATGGTAATAAATAAAAAATAAAAAGTGATTAGCTATCTTTGGGATCACCAAAAGAATAAATAATTAAATGGAAGACCGTTGAGTAAATGAGTAAGTGAACTGTCCAACAAAGATTCTGTTCCTCTGGTAAGTGTTGGGTGTTCCTTACTAACTTTTTAGTGTTGATTTCGAAAATAATAGTTAGATTTTTCCCTCACCCACAGTTTTATATATATTATCCCGCACGACCACTCCCGTTCCAGTGTTCCTAGTTGTACCCCCGCCATTTGCTGGCAAACGACTGGTCTCCCCATTAAGCGCAATTCATCTAACTGCTATTTTAGCCATTTTCAGTACCACAGTACCATCTTCGGCCCCAGTACTTCCTTAAAAATGTAGTTCTAATGCTGCCAATTATATGTTTATATTCCCATTTTTTAAACAAAATTCAAATTCAATTTGTTCAAAAACTGTGGGTCTTAGAAACACTTCGCATCCATATTTGTATTTTGCGTGCAAAAAATATACCGGAATCACTCCATTTTACTTAAAGAACAGTAAAGAAAAGTTCTAATTTGTTATCCAGTATATAATTTATCATCGTAAACTTAAAAATAATTTTACATGACTTTCAGCATCCATGTTATAACTCAAAAAATACGAGTCCAGAAAAGTGCGTTCACAGTCCGCATGAAGATCTCAGACGTTTTCTTAAATTTCCATAATAAACATTAACTTTTTCAATTTTGTTTGACGAAACAAGCAAGCGAAGACATTTTCATTTAAAGTGAAGTTTTTCTCTATGTTGAAAACTAAGTTTATTTTTAGTTTCGCTTTTTAAAATGAAAGGAGTAGAGTAGTTTTCAGAATAAATTGCTTCACCATGGCAAGAAACTTAAAAAAAATAAACATAATTTCGTTAGGGAACTCGTTGTAAGAAATCCACAACAGTTTTTTTACGTGGTTAATAATAATAATGATAATAATAATAACAATAATAATCTATACTATAATAAGAGAGCTGTCCGTCTGTCTGTCCGTCTGTCCGTCTGTCTGTCCGTCACACTTTCAGAAATTGTGAGAAAAAATTCAGAAATTGTAAAAAAAATTCAGAAATTGTATTACGGGCGGCAATGTGAAGCTCAAGATTTTCATGACTGTGTTCTTTTCTGTAGTTAAGCAACGGGGAAGGGTGGGGGTTGGAGGAAGGGTGTGGGTGGGGGGAAGGGTGGGGGTGGGGGTAATGAGGGATTGGTGTGGTAATGGGGAGGGGTGGGGGTAATGGGGGAGGGGATTAGCCCCCAAGTTGTATGAATGGGGGTGAGGAGGTTTTGGGAGATACCAGATTCAGAAATGTTGACACAATGTGAAGCTCAAAATTTTCACGGCTGGGTTCTTTTTTTGTAGTTTAGCCTGTCTAACCGTCAG
Source organism: Bathynomus jamesi (assembly GCA_023014485.1). NCBI lineage: Eukaryota > Metazoa > Arthropoda > Malacostraca > Isopoda > Cirolanidae > Bathynomus > Bathynomus jamesi. Next base: position 179,332 of record JAJOZX010005783.1, on the reverse strand, counting down.
CGAAGTGACGGGAACTGTACTAGTAATAATAATAATAATAATAGTAATAATAATAATAATAATAATAATATAATAATAATAATAAATCTTTTCACTGAATTCCTACAATAAGAGAATCTTTTCAGTTTGATTCAACTTCCACGCCTTTCCACAAACTCACCTACAAACCAACACGAATCAACACTCAAAAACCAACCTCAACAAAGCCCCTTCAGATCAAAAAAAAGTCGTAAGCATCATTTTTATTATTATTTTCTGAAAGCAAACGCTCATCAAGTGTCAGTTCATTGTTTCCTCTTAATAAATTCGACATAAACTCAAGTCTTAACGAGGTCTTTCAGATCATACGTACCTACCATTACACTATATATATATATGTGTGTGTGTGTGTGTGTGTGTGTGTGTGTGTATCCTTCATTTTCATCACATTTCTTATCTCTTCTTTCCAAATATTTTGGTCAAAAACTTTAACCTGAAAGGTTTCTTTCAAGAGGCCTTAAATAAATATCCTTATCATATGTATCTTCTTCTTCCGCAGCTTATTATCCCATCTTTACATGGGGTCGCTGTTTTTGGTTCGTCTTCTCCACTCTCCTCTGTCGTATACCACGTCCTCCTCCAAGTCCTTCTCCCTGATGTCCACCACCACACAGTCCCTCCATCTCGTCTTCGGTCTTCCTCTTCTTCTCCGTCCCGGCAACTCCATCTCCAGCACTCTGCGCCCCACATACTCCTCCTCTCTTCTCCTGACGTGTCCAATTTAGGGTGGATCGATTTTACATTTTTTAGATTTCCATATTTTAATAGAGACAAAAACTTGCGCATGCATGAGAAAATAGCCTCTGCAAAATCTTAGCTTAATAGGTAATCATCTTCTGCCCCCGGCAAAGCGATGAAAATCATATTTTAGTAGTCAAAAACGTATTTTTAAACCCTAGCCTAGAGTCATAAAATTTTGCGTGTGTGTTATTTCATGCCTAAGCAACGATATAAATGCTATGGGAAATATATAAATGCATTATTTAAGACAAAGAGCCGATCTGAAAATATGCATATAAATTACCTATTTTCAGATCGGCTCTTTGTCTTAAATAATGCATTTATATATTTCCCATAGCATTTATAGCGTTGCTTAGGCATGAAATAACACACGCAAAATTTTATGACTCTAGGCTAGGGTTTAAAAATACGTTTTTGACTACTAAAATGTGATTTTCATCGCTCTGCCGGGGGCAGAATATGATTACCTATTAAGCTAAGATTTTGCAGAGACTATTTTCTCATGCATGCGCAAGTTTTTGTCTCTATTAAAATATGGAAATCGAAAAAATGTAAAATCGATCCACCCTAGACTGTCCATACCACCTCAGCCTGGTCTCCTGCACCTTCTTAGATGCTTTCGCCACCTTCACTGTTCCTCTTATATGCTCATTTCTGACCCTATCCCTCCTCGTCACTCCACACATCCATCTCAACATCTTCATTTCAGCCACATCGATTTTTCTTTCATTGATCTTCTTCATTGGCACAGTCTCCATTCCATACAACATTGCCGGCCTCACCTCCTTATCATATATATATATATATATATATATATATATATATATATATATATATATACGCAGTAAACCCTCGTCCAACGTGGGGGTTAGGTTCCTCGAGAACGGCGCGTTAGGTAAAGTTGGACAAACTTAATACCTTATGGGATAAGTGGGGATACGTGAACGCGCCCGCGTAAAGTCTTCCATTAATACTTAGATAAGTAGATTTTTTATTCACACACAAATGAATTTCCCTACCTATATTGTATATGAAATAAGAACATAATAAAATCATAAACATAGTGATAGTTACATATGATAAATAAAAATATATTAAATGAAAATAGCACGTATCTTTTCTTCACTCTTTCGGATGGTGCGTATGGTAGACTCATTCACGTGATACTCGCGGCCACATACCACATACCACATACCACCACGCAATTTATCTAGAATCTTTATTTTTTCGGCTAATGTCAACTTTACGACTTTTCTTCTCTTCACTATCACTCGCAGATGCTTTACGTTTTGGTGCCATACTGCTGTCTAAGGGTAATAGCAAGACCGGCAAAATACGACAAAAACAATCCAACACAACTTCACTGAACTTAACGCGGTAGCGGGACCCAGAAAAAGGGTGATGCGAGGGGGTGACGCGAGAGGGAGGGAGATGCGGAGTGTTGGAGAGTGTAGGAGAAAACACTAGCGCGCATTGGCACGCGTACAATACTACTGTATTAGAGCGTGTTTGGCGGACCGTGTATAAACAACTTTTCCGTTTTCGGCAAATAATTGTTCGCATTTATTTTTCCGTGTATAAACAAATTCGTGCTGGACAAACACGCGTTGGAGGAGGGTTTACTGTATATATCTCACAAATGAGCCGGGATGCTGTTGAGGGGTCGAGCAGGTCGATCCTGAAGCGTCGTTCGAACTCAGATAAAGTAAGTAAGTATATATATATATATATATATATATATATATATATATATATATATATATATAATATATAAGTATATATATATATATATGTAAATTAACGTGCGAGTCATTTACAGATAACACTATAACAAATATCTATCCCCAAACGCCCTAACGCTTCGAAAACCCTGCTTCTATCACCAATGGCTAAAAACAACTGCTAATTCGGAAAGCTTTATAAACATAATTATAAAAACACTAAAACCATTATTATTGGTGAAAATTAATGAACTAAAATATAGTATTGATCGGACTTATACAGGGTGATTCACTCGCTGGTAGCCCTAGCGGACATATCAGCAATACTCTGGGGCAACCAGCGAGTGTATCACCCTGTATAACAGAATTACTTTAAATTGTGAAAAATTGTTCATTTCAAACTCAATGGCCGGAAAATGAAGGCAAATGATTGTAATAATATTTGGTTGGTTGATCGCAGTATGATGTGGTTGGCTGTGTGAATAAATGAGTGGTTGGCATGCTTTGTCATTTAAACTGCGTATACGGTTTTGTTGAGGACGTTTGTTCGTCCAGAGAACTTTTTTTAAAAGATATGAATGCACAGAGACTAAAAGATCTTATCTCAAACAAAGGATTTGCAGGACCGCTCGTGAAATTATCTTCACTTACTTATTTTTGGGAAATTCTTTTCAATTATTTTCAATGAGTTTTTTCGGAATATTGACTTTGTTAATTGTGGAAAGTGGGTGGTAATGAAAGTTCCTTAAAATACTGGCTGTTATAATCCTCGTGTCTCCGTAAATGCATTATAAATTTGCGTCAGGAGTCGGGAGTCGAACCCGCGAGATCATTGTCCTCACTTCGCTCGCAGGGAAACGGCGTTACCCACTGAACTACGGACGCCTTTGCGCGTAGTGTGGAGATGGTATGAATAACATTTGCGACAATGGCTATACTATAATAACCTGTATATACGTGCACTGATTAAATGCAGACAATAGCGTTCATACAAAAACAAATTTGCTTTTATGTCTGTTCACATAAATGATGTATACCAAAAAAATAAACAAACATATTTGGTTTAATTTTAGCGAAAATAACGCACGAAATAAACAAACAAACTCGAATTAAAAATTGAAAATGCAAATTAATTTTGTATTCGACAAATAAATTTTTGTTTTTTTTTGTTTTACAAATATGAAAATTTTTTAAAAATCCATTTAAAAATAAGTTAATGCATGAATTTTTGAACGAAATAAATGAGTCGTGTGTATATATATATATATATTATATATATATATAATATATATATATATATATAATATGCACTAAAATCACAAATAACACGTGATCTTATTAATAAGCAAACAACCACAAGGAAAAGGAAACACAAAGTCCGAGCGCTTTCGTGATATATTCACATTATCAAGGAGGATAATGTGAATATATCACGAAAGCGCTCGGACTTTGTGTTTCCTTTTCCCTGTGGTTGTTTGCTTATATATATATATATATATACGTTCGAAATGTTCCCTTTATTAACTATTATTATGCCGTCAGCAAATAATAAAAAAAAGTAGGGCTCAAACAATAACTGAAAAGTATATTTAAAAAAAAATTAATAATTATTAATAACTAAAATAATAAAATGAAATTAAATAAAATGAATTTTTGTTTTTTTTTAATTATTTCCTTTTTGATTAATATTTCATTGGAAAATATTTTAATTAAGTAAAGTAAATGTTATTATATAAAGAGGCATATATATATATTCATATAAAGATTTTTCATCTATTTATTTATTCATTTATTATTATTATTATTATTAATATTATTATTATTTAAAACAAAATTTTAACCACTAATTTTAAGTGTTTTTTTATTTTAAAAAGAAAATAAATATTCCAAAAAAATAAATAAAACCCTTTTTTTGAATACCAAGAATTAATGTTGTCTTTGCTTTAAGTGTTATTTAAAAAATCTTTATTTAAATTTACTAAATTGCCTTTTTGGGGGGAGGGAGGGAGAGACGGAGGGAGGAAGGTTGGGGGGACGGAGGTAAATTTAATGTAACAAATTTTGGGAAAAAAAAAAATTGTTTCACAATATTTACTTTTCATTTATTTATTTATTATTTATTTATTAATTATTTATTAGTTATTTATTATTTAGTTATTCGTGAGGGGAAAGGAAAACGGTCATTTTTTCCCTTGCATTAATTTTTGCGAGTAGTAATGTCGCGTTTTTCATTATTATTGCTTTGGTTACAGTCAATATGGCGGTAAACTGCCATATGCCAAGCACCAACCTTTCCTATATTAAATTTAATTGACACATATATATATATATATATATATATATATATATATATATATATAATATACACACACACACACACACACACACACACACACACACACCGGGTGATTACAAATAATCTTCCCGATTTTAAACATTTATTATGAAACAAAATAACAAAGCTACAGCGAAAAGCAAGATATACAAATAAAGAAGAACTCAAAAAGTTTTATTTACAAGCTATCGGAGTTCAATATGAGCTGCTTTTGTGGCTCCTTTTGAGGTTATAACATTCTTGAATGTGCATTTGCTTGATCGTTGGATTGGGCGTGGGGGGGGCCCATTCCTTGGCCGGCTCGTTCGCCCGATCTAACCCCCCCACCTTCACTTCTTCCTCTGGGGCTATGTCAAAAATTAAGTTTTTGTTCCACCAATGGCAACAACTTTGGAACATTTGACGGAAAGGATACGTGAGCTGTTAGAAAAGTTCAGTATGATATGCTACAAAATGTGAGGGAACCAGAATACCGCTTTGGTGTCTGCAGAGCCACAAAAGGAGCTCATATTGAACTTCAATAGCTTGTAAATAAAACTTTTTGAGTTCTTCTTTATTTGTATATCTTGCTTTTCGCTGTAGCTTTGTTAGTTTTTTCATAATAAATGTTTAAAATCTGGAAGATCGGTGAATGGTGATCGCTAAAGTTCATAGTATGACATCAGGCACACATACACGCATATATATATATATACTGTATATATATACTAAAAAAATTTATTTCTCTTTTAAAATGGTTACCGCTGAAGCTGATAGTATGACGTCACATATAACTGTATAGTTTATCATCCTTATCATCCTTATCTTATCTCCGACCCCCTTTGATAGATAAAAATCTTGCTTTTTTCTCCTTTTTCCCTCTTTAAGGTTAAGGTTTAAATTTAACGTTAAGTCGTGGTATTTTCGTTAAAACTAACGAAAATATCACGACTAAACATTATATGAAATCCCTGAACATTTTAAGGATTTCACGAAATCCCTAGTTACACAGATTTCCTGTAACATATATAGAGAGATGATCTGTTACTTAAAGACGTCAACACTGGATGTTCTATAGGTAAAATTAGAATAAATAACTTATTTTGTGCTGATGATATGCACAAGGTGTTATTAATTAGCCCATACGATACATGGCTTCAGCCAAGTTCCCGCTTCAGCGCTTAGTAATTGTCTGAGAAAATTTTCTCAGTTTAAAATAACAATGTCATACTTTCGCTGATCAAATTTGTTTTTTCAAAATAAATAATCATATTTGTATCTTTTAAATTAACTGTTTATGGAATGAAGGAAATGCTTTTAGTGTTTTAAACTTGGTTTAAATATAATCTGAGCATCACTGTCGTAGACTTCATTAAGATCGTTAAGATTTGGGAAAAGGTTTTTGAAGGATTAAAAATGTCTTTCATAACAGTGGTCAACAAAGATTTTTCATCAGAGTAAAATTTGTGGTGGCTGGATAGCATATTTCACGCTGATTCCAAAACTGCATTCAGATGTTTTCTAGCACCTATAGTTTTCAAGATGAAGGCATATATATAACTACACAGATTTAACCATTTTAAATAGGCAAAATACTAATATTTCAACATTTGATTGTGTTTATTTTATTGTGTTTTTTTAGTTTATTCATCTTATTTATTTCAATTATCTTAATTATACATCTTATGTATTTCAGGTGTGAGCTTTTACGTCTAGCAGCATTGTGATTCAGGCAACAACGCCGTGCTTTGTGTGTCAAAAGATCAGTCCAGTCCAAGAACTTGTTGTGTCAAGTTGGTGTACATTTTTTTTAAATTTATAGTTTGCTCAGGTCAGTTGACAACTAAAACACAGCGACGAAGTATTACAACCGACATTAAGAAAATATACAAGCTATACTTTGGTTGCCATCTAGGTGACCAAGATAAACCATGGGCGCCACATCAAATCTGTTCTGGCTGTTCAAATGGATTACGTGATTGGCTTAACAAAAAGAAAGCTTCAATGCCATTTGCCATACCCATGATATGAAGGGAGCCGAGAGATCATCATGAAGACTGTTATTTTTGTAGTGTGAACTTAATGGGGTTTTCTGCCAAGAACAAACACCAGATTGTATATCCAAACTTGGATTCAGCACGTAGACCAGTAAAACATAATGAAACATTGCCCATTCCAATTCCCCAAGTGATAGGCTAGATTCTATCATAGATGACATGGAAAGTGATGAAGGTGCAACTGGCGTTTCCGGACCATCTACAGAACCAGAGTACACTTTTGAAGGTAGACATTTAGAGCCTAAAAAGTTAACCCAAGGACAGTTGAATGATCTTGTTAGAGACTTATCGCTGTCTAAAGAGAAATCAGAGCTTCTCGCCTCAAGACTAAAGGAGAACAATTTACTTGAGAACAATGTTCGTATTAGTTACTACCGAAAGCGGAATTTTGAATTAACAGCATTCTTTTCAGTAGACGGTCCTCTCTGTTATTGCATGACATCAATGGACTATTTACAGCCATATCTCAGACGTATGTGGCATCTGAGTGGCGCCTCTTTATTGATTCGTCGCAGAGAAGCCTGAAAGCAGTTCTTTTGCATAATGGTAATATAATGCCATCCATCCCCATTGCCCATTCCGTCCATCTAAAAGAGACATATGACAATATGGATATACTACTTAAGGCAATCAAATACGACAGTCATCAATGGAATGTTTGTGGAGATCTAAAAGTTATAGGAATGCTTATGGGTATGCAGTCAGGATTCACAAAATTTTGTTGTTTCCTTTGCCTGTGGGACAGTCGCGCCACTATAGAACATTACACCAAAAGTGACTGGCCACTTAGGTATACATATGTCCCAGGGATAAGCAATGTCCAGTCTGTCCCTTTAGTGGATCCCCAAAAGATCTATCTGCCACCTCTTCACATTAAACTTGGTTTAATGAAGAATTTTGTTAAAGCAATGGGTAAAGTCAATTCTGAAGGGTTCCAATACCTTTCAAGGAAATTTCCGAAGGTTACTGCAGCAAAATTGAAGGAAGGAATTTTTGTTGGGCCACAAATAAGGGAGGTTTTGAATGACACTGAATTTGAAAAAGTCCTAAGTCCGCTGGAATTGAAGGCTTGGCTGGCGTTCAAATGGATATGTGAAAACTTTCTTGGAAGCAACAAGTCACCTGCGTATAAGGATGGAGTCAAGAACCTCCTTGATGCCTTCAAAGAAATGGAGTGTCGAATGTCGTTAAAAATTCACTTCCTGCATTCCCACTTAGATTTCTTTCCTGAAAACCTTGGTGCAGTGAGTGACGAGCAAGGAGAGCGCTTCCATCAAGATATTCAGATGATGGAGAAGCGCTACCAAGGATATTGGAATGAAAGCATGATGGCGGACCATTGTTGGATGTTGTATCGTGACAATCCATAGCCAAATTTACAAAAGGAAATCACACTCACAGCGCTTTTAATAAATAATGTATATATTCTTTATTTATAAGTACATTGAATAAGGTATATGATGCATTTGTTGTTTAGCATTCCTAAGTGTGATCTATACATCCATAAATTTTCTTATAGCAATATCAAAAACTTAAAAATATCAAAACCATTGTATCTATATAACTATACGTGCTAGAAAAGAAATAAAACCAGATTCGGAATCAGCGCGAAAGATGCATTAATAAAGTGTGATCATGTTTGTGATGAGGAAAAAAGTTTCATTTTGTTGGCCAGTGTAATCGGAAAAACCTCTCGGTATTGAAAATTTAAGTCCTTTGGCTAAAGTTTCAGTTTCTATTTCAGAGAGAGGTCTGTATGATAGATTGTAAATAACTTATTACTTAAGCCTAGTTGTAGAGATTATTTTTATTCCCTCATCGTTTATTTGTATTGTTTACCGGGTAAGAAATGTAGCCATTTTGTCTCCAAAATGAACTAGTCAAGAATTATCAGGCACGGAATCCTTCATCGAGTAAATAACTAAGCAGACACCTAGACATTTAATGCCTTTTCGGTATATAATACAATATAAAACTTAAGAATCTTTCAGAAAGAACCAAAGAGGATAAAGTTATCAGGAAAAATACAGGATGCTCTTTCCGTAAGAGCTTAAAATACTGTTTGATCTTTACTTTCTTATTACTACTTCTGGCATACGAATCACGTGGTAAAACAAAAAACTAATAAAGGACTTAAAATGTTTCAGAGACTGATATAAAATACTGACTTAAAGTGTGGTATTATCACTCTTTTCAAACGTCAAGGTCATTTTTTCTTTACTACATAAGTGAAATGCAGAGTGAAGCTTTTTAAAACTAGCTGAGGATGATACATTGTAAAAATTGAACAAAACTGTTCTAAATGCTTCCTAAAACGGAACGATACACTGTACTTATACTTATGTAGGATCAAGTCAAACACACTGTCTTAGGTTTTGGATTATTATAAGATTAATTTTTGTTACATTGCATTACATTACTCCAGCCCCTTTTTCCCGATAGTCGGGGTTGGGTCCCTTTTGTTTCCCCGTTTTGGATCGTCGCAAACATCAGGCTGCATGCAGCCGCCTCCTCCCATATCCAGTTTTCATCTACATACAAGGAGCAGCTACAAGGAGGCAGCAGCTTACCCTGCGGGTCACTAAAAATTCAAAGTGTATCCGTCTTTTCTTGCGAGAGCGATCGCGAGCTTCTAGACGGAATCGGTTGCGGGTTCTCAGCCCAACCGCCGATTCCTGTTAGTTACTTTTTACGACATGCCAGGAAATCAGTGGGTGTATTTTTGTTTCCCATTTCACAGGGAAGAGGATAGTATCTATTTCCATGCAAATATGTGTTATCGAAGTAATAATGAAATGGTTGTTTTTATCACTTTAAAGATTTCTCTATAATAATTTACATAAATTTCCTCACTTAAATAATATTCTTTTGAAGTAGATAGTTAATTATGCAAACGAACGAACCCGCGAACTGAAAGTTTATGACGTAATGACACAAACAACCAATGAACCTCTCTTTTCTGTGAAGTATTTTTTAAACAGCTAAATTAAAGTCTGGTATGACGTTGAAACTCCCTCAAGAATATAGTATAAGAACCCCCGTACAACAATCCGACTTGGGATTATTTTAATGAGTAATCACCAAGCATTTTGTGCAACCGCAACAGAAATAGTGTGCCTATTCTCCCGGTATAAATAGGAAGAGACAAGGGTGCATTTTCGACCACGGTACAGTTGAACGGATGATCGCTGAGCCGTTAATCCAGGGTTAATTCAGTTATTATTAGTAGTAATAATGATGTTTGGAGTTATTTAGCCTCCTTCATAGCGATTAATTCATGTGATGGAGGGGATCCCACATCCAAGAACTGAACAGACCCAACGTCAGTTAAGCTCGCTGATCGAACTGAAAACAGTATATTGCGATGTGGCCACGATGTAACTCAGTTTAATGATAAGTATTTTCTATTTTAAAGTCGAGTTAGTTTAGTTCTGAAACAAAATGTTTGAGGCAAAAAGGGTCTTAGAAATTATCTCGTAATCTTAATTCCAAATCTAATGACATTAACTCAGAACCAAGAAGTAACAACGCTTTACTGTTTCCTGATATAAACTAAATTTGAGAAAATAATTGCTTTACCAAAGAAAGACTTTTGATTAAATGAAATTTAGCTTTTGCACCAGTTAAATACAAAGAAAATTTCATTCAATTTCAATAACCAAAACATAATTTTTATTCAAATTATTACGGTTTTATATTTCCATAATGAATTAAATTTTATTAAAAAAATCTTGGATCACCTGAAGATCAGGGCCCCACGTATTCTTGTTTTTTGCTTTACAGTACCAAACATAATAATAAATTAAATTGAATGCCCGGTTAGGTCAACTGTACGTCCTTGACGATTGGTTAGGTTAAGTCGTGATATTTTCGTTAGTTTTAATGAAGATATCATTTGGTAATTGAGGCTGGGGGACCTGATCTTCAGGTGATCCAAAATCTTTAGCAAATAAGAAATAAGTTTTCAAGAGATTGCAAATATGCACATAATAAATTATGAACATAAATTAAAGTGTTTTATCATCAAACTAACCTGAAACGTATTTTTTCATTAATCAAATCTTTGTTTCATATCAAAGAGATACCTTTAGATTCTCCGTGTTCGTGTCTAGTCTATAAATACAATTGTAATGAATGTACGCTGACAATGAATCATACACTGACAAAATTCTCTATAAGCGAAGAAAGACACTGGAATCGGGTTTTCGAATCCCGGTGATGCTGGAAATAATAGAGGAATTAGAGCAGTGGGCCGCATTTGATGTGCCTAAGCAATGTGCCAGTTTCTGTCCCTCCTGATTGATGATTATTATTATTACAGAGGCAAAACAGTCGCCAATTTCAAGTTCGACTTAACAAACATAGAGGGCGCAAAAGTTGGTCGAATATGTTAACTATAAATGGAATATTTTCTGATATCCTAATCATTCTCATGAAACAGATCTTCCTATGATGATGTAACGCCGCCTGTAACGGCAATGACCAAACTCTCTAAAAGACTATATTTGTCCTCAGTCATAAACCAAACTTGAATAATTATATCTTTTTCCACAATTTAAATATTTTAAATGGTAATAAATAAGTCTCTCTTTCTCTTTAATAAACTATCACTTCATCGTAATTTAAAAACTGGTGTTTTTTTGGCTTTTGTTATCTAAAAAGTAGATCAAAAAAATTTCAGATTAACCTTTTTTTGTTTCCGTTATAATTAAGGCGCTGATGATGATGATGATGACCAAAGCATTTATCGAAACGTCCGCAAAATAAAAAGGTTTATACTTAGAATGGTTTCACTATTTATTATAATAAAATTCCCATTTAAACACTAAATCATTAAGTTCATAATATATGTATTTATATTAATTAAATTACCTGTCAACCACACGCACTTCTAGCTCATAATGAATTTAAACATTAAATTAGCAACATATTAAATTCAACAACTTTATTCAGGAATATTAAATATATTTTTCCCCTCGAATGGGAAAAATACCTTTAAAAAAGATATTCAGCTAAAATTAATCTTATAAAAGCGTTCAAAAAAAGATTCAAAACAAACTTTTGTCATCGTTATAATTGTGGGAAAAAAGTTTTTGGTGAATTTTACCGCGGGGCTGTTGAATTTGATAACTTGTTTTCTAGGCCACCAGCCAGATTTAGACTTTTAAATAACTCTCTCTCTCTCTCTCTCTCTCTCTCTCTCTCTCTCTCTCTCTCTCTCTCTCTCTCTCTGTATTAATTTGTGTGAATCATCAGCGGAAAAAAAATTTTACAGTTACAGTTAATTTTGTATTGAGTCTTCCTTTTTCAAGTGATTGTTAACAATGTTTCTCTGCTTTATTAACATGATTTTAATCGAGCCGAATAACAATGCGTTGCGCACATACTGACGGCATGGACACAAAATCTCAAGATCCCATGTTCAAATATGGGTTAGGCCAATTTGGTCACAAAAGGTTTGAGTTAGTTATTAGGTCGAAATGACCGTACCGTATACACCTTTGTCAGAACTGTTGCTCTTTCTACCAGCAAAGGACATCGTTTGGGGTGCCCAGAACATCCACTCTATAAATGACTCAGGCTGGATACTCAAGACTAGAAGCCTTACACCTAGAGGGTTATCTATGTTACCTGTTTAAATGTTTTACTTGTTTTACCTGTTACTAAAGAACCTTTTCATATTCGTTCATTGCAGAAAACAATCCCCGGCAGACAATAGTGTTTCAGTAAAGATTATATTTGTTTGTTTACAGTCAATATACAGTAGTATGGGTGCCATCGAGGAGAGTGATTGAGGGGAAACGAGGGAGTGCCAAGGGGAAAAGAATGAGGAATGCCAGTATAGCAAACTTTTAATCTCTAAGATAAGATCTCTTAATCCCTGATAAGATCTTAATCCGTTAATGAATTTTGATTAAAAAAATATAAGGAAAAATAAAGATAAAAATGATGGTGTGACATCACAATATAAACTTTAGCGACCACCGTTTGAATAGCCAAAAAAAAAATTTATAATGTATAGGGGCCACCGGCAGCACGAAGACAATATAAATATGAACTATATGGTCCACCATCTCAATTGTAAAAAAATTCAGTTAATAAATATAAATATAGAGGCCACCGACAACACTGGCTCAGACAATAACAAAAATAATACTAATATTCACTGCTGAATGAAGAGCGCTTCTGTGTACCCGTTACCACCGGACGCGACCGCGCTCACAAGCCAATCTGGCTGGCCACTTCCAACCAGGTCACACACACACACACACACACACACACACACACACACACACACATTTCCATTCAAAGGTTAAGAGAAAATAAAATGTACAGCTTAAAAACGTAAAATAATTTTTGAAAATACACGAGTAAAATAATTTATGACTATTACAAGTAAATAAACACTCAATAATAATAGCAAATAAGCTCGTCTGAACTTTAAAATAATTCAAAAAAATAAATAAACAATAAAAAAAACTAAAAAAGGATAACAATAAATTAAATAAAAATATGTTTCCTGTAGGTAGTGTGGCATACCTTAGTCCTTCTATATGTAATGATTTGTAATAAATTTAATAAATGGCACCGAGAGAAATGTTTGCAATGCACATTGTTGATATAGCAGTTTTATAAGTATTTCTAATTAAACTTTTTAATATAGCGTTTTTTTATACAGTCGTTTTGGAAAGATAAATTTAAGAGGTCTGTTGAATGTAACTTCTCAGAAAAGTTTTTATATTTTTTGTGGGTATTTCGGTTGAGAATGGCGGACAAGAGCTCCCCTTGGGGGAAGAAGTTGGGGAAAACCCTCTACAAGGGTACCATAAGATCCTACATACAGGGAGTTGAATTCTAGATTTTGTTCAGTCAGGATCACAGGGTTTTGGGGGCTCTCAAAATTTTGTAGGTATAGCTTGTCAGTTTAGTGTAAATCGCAAATTACCAGAATCTATCTCTCTCGGTGCTGTTTATGTATTAACGTTCGCCCTTGCCCTAAAGGCTTGACATCCTTAAATAATTTAGTTATTTTAATAAACATAAACTCCATTAAATAAGTTAAAGGCTTGACATCCTTAAATAATTTAATTATTTTAATAAACATAAACTCCAACCGGTAAGTTATTTCGTCAATCCTTAAGGTTGTGTCAGTGAAAAGTCGACTGGTAAAGCTGGACAGATACTCATTTACCTGTTACACTCTTAATATATTGGCTAAATAGGCCCCTTAATAAATAAAACACTTCATATGTTCCTTCCAGTGGTGGGCACCGTTAACCAAAAAGTTAACTTCGATAACGATAATCCGTTAACCCCAATTTTTAACTCCGATAACGATAATCCGATAATTTTACTACAACGTTAACGGAAGTTAACGATAATCCGTTAACGATAACTATTTCTTTACTAACATTTAAAAAAATCAAGGAAAAAAGCTTTAAAACCCATAGAAAATGTTTATTTATACAAAATCCAACAATAAATAGGTATTTAACTGTATTTTTATCAAGTTTTGCAACTTTTTTGCTTAATAACTTTTTTTTTATTTTTAATAAAAAATGTACTGATTACATGTTTTGAAACCCTTGTAACCACTAACCATTAACTAAATTTTAATTTACCAGAGAATTATTATGGCGGGAACTGAAAGGTAAAATTAAATTTTAGGCACATTTATTAAAGACTATGACACAATATGTAACTAAACTAATAAAATATTAATTCAAACAAAATAGCAAAATTAATTCAAAATAATATTAATTATAATAATATTATAATATATAATATATAATATTACGTTATATAAAATATTTTATTTTACTTAACCTTTTTCTGTGAATTTTCAATAGAAGTAATTTTTCTCTATGTAATTATTTTATCTATAAAATATTTTATCTATGAATTATTTAGTCTATAAAATAAAAATACTTTGTCCATGAATTATTTTGTCTATAAAGTATTTTGTCTATGTAATATACACAATTGTTATTTAATTCAACGACAATATTACAATCAGTGAATAAAAACTATTATTCAAATTTTACATACTATATATACTTTTTTAGAGATTTACTAACGCAGTGTAAAAATACTTATTCATTAGTCATTACTATAAATTAATTTTTCTCACCGTACATTTTACCATACGTATCTCCATACGTATTAATATATATAAATATTATAGGACTTTTACTAACGTTAAAAGAACCTTCTTACCTTCAATAAAAAGCGCACCCTCCCCTTGCGAGATCTGGAAGCAGACTGAAGTTATGGCGGTTTGAATTCATTCGCGGAGCGGTGATCTTCCGTGAATGACTCCTCGCAGTTAACGTGTTAAAGGACTTTAACAGACTAAATATCGAGTTATCGGAAGTTAACTGGTCCGATAACGATAAATGGAAATTAACTTCCGTTAATAGTCCGTTAAAAAAGTTAACTTCGTTAATTAACTGTTATCGGATTAACGCTTTAGTGCCCAACACTGGTTCCTTCATACCTCCTAGTTTCTGCGCTCAGAAGTTGTGCGTTTTTACAACCACGTAAGGAGAAACGCCATCGTCATCATTTCCACTATCAGTTTTGAGTTCTTCTAAGTTAAACCGTTCTTTGAGTGATGTGACGTTGACAATCTGGCGGTTTGCGGGATTTCAAGAGGCACCTTTCGCCTTCATGATGTACTTGAACTCATTTCTGATTCTCACATGTACCCTGCACGTTTTCGGACCAGTCGGAACAAAAACGTCCGCTTGAGCTCTGTCACAATAGTCGTCCTCGATCTCGCCAATGAGTTCACCGAGGAATTCATCAATAGGGGGCATATATTCACCTTCCTTCTCCATAAAAACCACACTGTCAGTATCGGCGTAGAGGATCCGCCGATCCAGAGAATGCATTAGCTCCCAAAGCTTGATGAGTTCATATGCCGTTGTAAAGCTTGCAACAGGGATGTTTGTGACGCGAGAAGTGTCTGCAGCGAATTCAGTCTTATTGTAACGTATTATGTACGTATTGCCTACGTACATAACTTAAAGAACCTCTTTATCGTCAACTTTGGTGTAATCACATAATTCGTCAGAACTCTGAGGTAAATGCACTTTTTCCATGTCAGTGTTCTGCGCAAACCTGCCCCACAGACTATTTCAAGTAAAGCTTTGTACTAAAGCACTTGCCAGGATTTCACGAAATACGCTCCCTCTCAAGTTGTATTCCCTTATGTTCCCTGTAACGTTGAACGTAGTCCGTTTTTGCATCCTTGTGTATACCCTGATGCCTCAACTTTGTCTTTGAGGAAGGTGTTGATATAGGGTTTCAAGAGGTTATGACGATTCTAGAACCTTCACACCCCGTATATCTTCAATATTTTGTAACTATAACGAACGGTTAGTTCCAACTCAGAGCTCATAAAACACCATGGATTTTTCGTTAATTAATTGTTTGATTACACTCTCCGCTGTTGTTCTCCTCTGCGCACTTCACGCACAGGGGAAACATAAACTTATGATATACGACAACAGGTAAAATCCATAAATCATGAGGGGAGAATACATCAACGAAGGACAAGCCGAAATAGTTTTTGTTCAAGCTGGCTGAGAATGCGTCGGTCGGTGGATGGTAAAGCGGGTTCCGCAAGCTTTTTAGGAACAACTACTGGGTGTGGATTGTTCTTCATCATGTAGGGTTATAACGAGCAAAAATCAAAGTAATAAATCGTTACACCCTCCATAAATGGAAAATATAGTTTGAAAAGATTTGTTCGACCTCCAAATAAACTGTCCCCACATTAATGAACTCTTGATAGCCCATATTTCATCAGGGTACTGCTCGTTGGTTTCCATCCATTGATCATTCTCGTGTTCCAATAATATCCTGTGAGTGAACTGTGAACTTATAATCTGGTCACGAGTACGGGTCCAACCAGACGACTGGCGGGAGAGCTACAGTAGAAGTCATCTGCAATACCACACTCGGGACGTGGGCATCCATGTTAACGAATCCGCGGAAGGCGTACACTGTCTTCTCGCGGGTGCGGGGTTCTCACTCAGTCCATCAGCCCAGAAAACTCGATCATTGATCTTAACTGCCACTTATCCCGTGTTGCGCGCGTGTTCTGTGTTTACATGTCTGTTGTTGTAAATGTGTGAGCCAGTAAAGGGCTTTATACCCGTAACTACGTGGTTTGTTCCTGGGTATGATGGCAAATGTATCTTTTGGCATGAAGCTGTTCTTGAACAGTAAAGCAAAGAGAGTCAATCGTGGTTGCTGCTGTAGAGGGTTGCAACTGAATTGGGTAATATACATATTTCTAAAGGTTTGGAAATATACTCTAAGCACACGTACATCGTTCACACAATAACATTCACATTCTTTCTTTATATTGTACTGATTTTCTTCAGTGAAGCTGTTGTAATACCATTCAAAATCTTCTCGTTCACTCGCACTCATACTCTCGTAGTTAAAGTAATGTTTAGTGGGGGTGGGCAGTCCAAATTAGTTTAAAGTGTCACGAGTGAGCAAACTGTAAGTGAAATACCCTTTTGAAACCTCGGCATCCACCCCCATCACCTTGGGTAACTTAGCTAGCTTACTAGGCATGAAGGAGTCTTTGAACCAAACATTTTCCCTTATTTGCATTTGTATGCGGTTATTATTTATTTTTAAGGAACACCCGTGAATATTGCTGAGTTCTCATGTTCAAGCATTTCTTTATAAAGAAACTATGCATCAAATTTTGTGGTGTTATGTGCTAAAAGATACACGGTCATTTTTTTTAACTGATCGGCTAACATGACTATATAAATCACAAAAAACTTCACGGGTGATTCTGTCACGTTCGTCTTAAAAATATTGATACGTTTACCACACTTACGACATTCATCACACTTAACATTTGGACATTTGTTACAGAGGGTTTGGCTCACGAGTAAATGAGGGATAACTTCTTTCGTTTCAGGGTCAGTGTAGGTCTCTATCTCGTAGTATACAGTAATGCATGACTTATTTTTAGGTTTGGACTCTTTCATGAAGCAGACATGTTTTACACCATTCCACAGGACCCATATTACATTCAAAATTACGATCACAGGATCTAGCTACCTTTTGCGCACGATCTATAACTGTGGCTAGCCAGATTTTTCTAGCTGCCACGTTTAGAACACCGATCATATGCTCTAAAATGTCAGCTATAAAACCGAAACCACAACCGTAGTTTGTGTGTTGTCTGTGAATATCTCGTGAGTTAAAGTTTAAAGTGTACGGTGTAACGTCATGGCCCTCAACACGGAAGACGTGGTCAATTTCAATCGTGAAATTCTCCAGGCTCAATTTTGAACCACTTTGCATGGATTTCTCAATAAGTGACAGGATGTAATCAATATCCTACTCAACCAGACCTTCTGTACGGTATAGCTACCCAGAACAATTCATCATCTTCATCTTTAGGTTCAAACCTAAGCGCCAACCTCACCCGTGCTTCCCGACCCTCATTGCAGTGAAGAACGAATGCAGCGAGTCGTCGAACTACTGTATGTTGCGTAATCCTTGTTCGAGCCCCTCCGCATAAGCGATCCTTGGATCAACCCTAACACTACCTGATCCTGACCAGTACGGGTGTGTTACATTGTGTAACAGCGTAATTGATACACCCCCATCTGAAGGATAAATTGTTGTTTCTGTGTAGGATATAGATGTGTCAGAAGAGTCTTGGAACGCTGCGGAGGATGTGGAAGGTTGAGGTGACACGGGTTCAATTAAGTTCTCTGATGCATGTGCGTCTGGTGGCAAAGGGGTTGGTGTTAGTGGTGACATGATATCCTCAGAGTTGTACCACTCGAATCCTGGTTGGATCCTCGATTCTGTCTCCCAACATCTGAGGCGGAGGGCTCCAGTCCGATCCCACAATCCCGCCCACAGTCAACCGAGGAAGTTGAAGGTTCCAGTGAGGCATCTCGAATTCCTTCTGAAACCTCATCAAGCTCTACAAGCTCTTGCTGGTTGGGCGGACCATTCATCATTCTGGAAAAGAAAAAGAGTAAAAGCATTGTTTAAGAGCGTGTCACACAAAAGATGTAGTCTCTAGAAAAAGTCAGGTTCAGAAGTCCATGAACATGTACTATAAGCAGACCTACAGGGTGTGGTAAAATGGTGTTTATGCTTAGAGTTATTAAATATAAAGATGCACTATTCTCAAAACCTGCACACACCGTTATATGGTGCCATTCAGCCTACCGGCCAATTTTCGATAATTACTGTATACCCGTTTCCAGCATACACATGTGCTCATATAAGGCGTTTGCTCATATGAGGTGTTTGTAACACTGATACTCTTTTCTTATATAAAAAACAAAATATTACATAAAATTTTTCTGACTATAATGCTAATTACTCACATTTGTAGTTAATAGGTTATGAGATTTATTCTGTGAATCGAATTTTGTTTGTGCATCCACTAGACCGCTTTTGGATAGATTAAACCGCATGTTCCATAAAAAGTGATATATTGAATATATCACGTCACAGATGGGTTACGTGGAGATTTAATAAAGCTTAGCGAAACTTGATAATTAAAACCCACTCTAATAGACAGAGTTTATTTCCACAACAGTTTCGATGCCCACTGGCATCCTCTTCGGGTGGATACAGAAAAACGTTTTTCCGTATCCACCCGAAGAGGATGCCAGTGGGCGTCGAAACTGTTGTGGAAATAAACTCTGTCTATTAGAGTGGGTTTTAATTATCATATTTTGACCTTCAAGTAGAAAAAAGTGAAGTTTTTTGCATTTATTAGCGAAACTTATTGATAAATTTTTATTTATCAATTATTTATTTTATTATCAGTTAATCAATTTCCATAATTATGTTTGATTCTGATTATGACTCCGAGTTTGACGTATTGCAAACACCATAACAAATCTTTTTTTAAACAGTTTTGTTGGGGGCCCTGGGCAGTTTCCCGTTCTGACCTACCCTAAATCCGGCTTTGCAGTCCTACACCTTATAACTGATTTTTTTTGTCTATTCAAATGGTGGTCGCTAAAGTTCATAGTGTGACGTCACAACAGTATTTTTATATTTTTTCTTATCTTTTCTTAGAAACCATTAACGATTAAAATCTTATCAATGATTAAAATTTTGCTTTACATTGTTCTTGAAGATAGAGTATTGTCATTTCAGAAGGTTACAAAGTTTCCATAAAGCCGAGTTCATCACCAATACAGCCAGCACGCATGCATCAAATGGAGATCAGCATCGATCTTGTGACACCAGCGATAGGCCTCTTTGCTTCTTTTTACCCTTAAGACTTAATTACCGTTGGGCTTCAGAACCTTTATCTTCATTATAGGGAAATGTATCTGAAACGTTTCCTTCATCAGGTTCGACAGTTTACAGACAAGTGCACAAATGTGTGTTGGAGGAATATAAGTCCAGAAAAGAAAATTTGAAATAGTAGAAACAAAATGTCTTTTTCATTTGTGGATTTAACATTATTTTCCTTTTGGTCTCACTGACCATGTGCACATTTCATTTAACAAAGAAATCAAATCAATTTGAGAGAAAGAAAAGTGTTGTATATATATATATATATATTATAATATATATATATATATATATATATAATATATATATATATATATATATATATTATATATACAGGGTCTACATAAAGTCAGGATCTATTTTTGTGAAGCATTTGGAAATTATATGGAATTCAATCATAAAATGATAAAGTAGTAACATTTACTAAATAATTAAGAGTAGAATTCGACGTGACGCCATCAGTATCTCTGCACAGCTCAAATCGTTCCGCAGCATTTCTAAACACATTCTGGAGCATTTGCGGGGTTATGTTATCTGCAGCAGTTCGTATACGTGTACGTAAGTTTTCAAGACTCGTAATCTTCGTCTGATAGACGTGCGATTTGATAAAGCCCGATGGAAAGAAATCTAAAGGGGTTAAATCTGGTGATCTCGCTGGCCAAGGTCTGTTGCTTCCGCGTCCGATCCAGCGATTTGGAAAACGTCCATTTAGATAATCCTGAACAATTTTGGCATAGTGACAAGGAGCACCATCATGTTGATAGACGACGGTACAAACAATCCTATCCCCGTCGTCTATCAACATGATGGTGCTCCTTGTCACTATGCCAAAATTGTTCAGGATTATCTAAATGGACGTTTTCCAAATCGCTGGATCGGACGCGGAAGCAACAGACCTTGTGTCGCGAGATGACCAGATTTAACCCCTTTAGATTTCTTTGCATGGGGCTTTATCGAGTCGCACGTCTATCAGACGAAGATTACGAGTCTTGAAAACTTACGTACTCTACACACATGAATACTTGACTCTGCTTTCAAATTTTAAATAACTAATATTGTTTGGCCAAACACCTAACGCTAACTCTGCGAGGCTCTAACTCTCTGAGATAGTCTTTGGACAATGCCAAAAGATTAATGTTAAGGGCGGTCAACTTCACGTCTCGCAACGTTCGTTCTCTTACTAAGCTAATCAAATTAATTATTACCATCATTATTATTATCAAAATCATTGGTATTATAAAACGTAAACCGGATGTACAGATAGATTAGAAATGTATGACGTCATCCACGCTTTATGACGTCAATTGCTCTGCCCTTTAATTACACCACAAACGTCAGTCCTAGGTAATACTAAGGACTGACTGTGTAAAAATACAGGGTGATACAAAAATGTGTTAACAGGGTAATCCAAAACATTTTTTTTTATTTCTTTATTGTTTCATACCGTACAGCTTAACATAAAATACAATACGATTAACATATGTAGATGCATATTCATTTTTATTAGATCCTTCAGGGGTATATTTACCAACATATATACGACCTAATGGTTTACCTAAATCATTTGTAGATATTTTAATTAAAGTATTAGGGAATTGGGCAGTTACGGCATCACCTAACTCACACACCTGTTTCAATCTACGATACAATCTAAACTCTTTAAAAGGTGAGAACCACTTGGTTCTTGGATGATTCATTACTTGCTCTGCACTATGAGAGGAGTCAAGATTAGGTTCAAACAAAACACAATGTGGAACAATTAAATATGGAGATGGGGATACCCCTACATTAGGTCCCTCAATTCTGTCCCTAGCCCCCTTCTTACGACCTATTGAATCTTCAAAATTAATCACATATCCATACATATTAAGTTCTGGAATACTATGAAATGATACACCTGTTACTTGATAATAATTAAATTTTAAAATGGTAGATTTAGACTCATTATTTAGAAGATCCAAACACAAAGTATAAACCCATCACTATTAACACCAAAAGTATTTTTAGATAAATAAACAAATTTCATTGAAGCTGTAACTATCTTCTCCTTCGAACGCCATTTAGGTTTCCTTCGAGGAACGTACTTCCTTTTTCGAGGAACAAACTTCCTTCTTCGATAAATCTTGACCAGTAAATAATACACGTCACTCCAATGCAATCCCAATGAAGAGAATGAAGTTTAAACAATTTGTGGATCTATTTATAGATTCTGATTACGTCATATTATGACACGAATCCTATCCCCTTAGAATCAACATGATGGTGCTCCTTGTCACTATGCCAAAATTGTTCAGGATTATCTAAATGGACGTTTTCCAAATCGCTCGATCGGACGCGGAAGCAACAGACCTTGGCCAGCGAGATCACCAGATTTAACCCCTTTAGATTTCTTTCCATCGGGCTTTATCAAATCGCACGTCTATCAGACGAAGATTACGAGTCTTGAAAACTTACGTACTCTACACACATGAATACTTGACTCTGCTTTCAAATTTTAAATAACTAATATTGTTTGGCCAAACACCTAACGCTAACTCTGCGAGGCTCTAACTCTCTGAGATAGTCTTTGGACAATGCCAAAAGATTAATGTTAAGGGCGGTCAACTTCACGTCTCGCAACGTTCGTTCTCTTACTAAGCTAATCAAATTAATTATTACCATCATTATTATTATCAAAATCATTGGTATTATAAAACGTAAACCGGATGTACAGATAGATTAGAAATGTATGACGTCATCCACGCTTTATGACGTCAATTGCTCTGCCCTTTAATTACACCACAAACGTCAGTCCTAGGTAATACTAAGGACTGACTGTGTAAAAATACAGGGTGATACAAAAATGTGTTAACAGGGTAATCCAAAAATTTTTTTTTATTTCTTTATTGTTTCATACCGTACAGCTTAACATAAAATACAATACGATTAACATATGTAGATGCATATTCATTTTTATTAGATCCTTCAGGAGTATATTTACCAACATATATCGACCTAATGGTTTACCTAAATCATTTGTAGATATTTTAATTAAAGTATTAGGGAATTGGGCAGTTACGGCATCACCTAACTCACACACCTGTTTCAATCTACGATACAATCTAAACTCTTTAAAAGGTGAGAACCACTTGGTTCTTGGATGATTCATTACTTGCTCTGCACTATGAGAGGAGTCAAGATTAGGTTCAAACAAAACACAATGTGGAACAATTAAATATGGAGATGGGGATACCCCTACATTAGGTCCCTCAATTCTGTCCCTAGCCCCCTTCTTACGACCTATTGAATCTTCAAAATTAATCACATATCCAGACATATTAAGTTCTGGAATACTATGAAATGATACACCTGTTACTTGATAATAATTAAATTTTAAAATGGTAGATTTAGACTCATTATTTAGAAGATCCAAACACAAAGTATAAAACCCATCACTATTAACACCAAAAGTATTTTTAGATAAATAAACAAATTTCATTGAAGCTGTAACTATCTTCTCCTTCGAACGCCATTTAGGTTTCCTTCGAGGAACGTACTTCCTTTTTCGAAGAACAAACTTCCTTCTTCGATAAATCTTGACCAGTAAATAATACACGTCACTCCAATGCAATCCCAATGAAGAGAATTGTTTGTTTGTTTTTTCTGTTTAAGGTGCTTTCAACCCTGCTGGATTATTGACACCATTTTTTTTTTTTTTTTGTAGAGAAAGGTGGTGAAAGAAGTAGTAGAAGAAAGGTGGTTTATCAAACCATTACGGTTTCAAATCACAGGAAACCAGAGTTGAATGAAGAGAATGAAGTTTAAACAATTTGTGGATCTATTTATAGATTCTGATTACGTCATATTATGACACGAATCATATCCCCTTAGAATCAACATGATGGTGCTCCTTGTCACTATGCCAAAATTGTTCAGGATTATCTAAATGGACGTTTTCCAAATCGCTGGATCGGACGCGGAAGCAACAGACCTTGTGTCGCGAGATGACCAGATTTAACCCCTTTAGATTTCTTTGCATGGGGCTTTATCGAGTCGCACGTCTATCAGACGAAGATTACGAGTCTTGAAAATTTACGTACACGTATACGAACTGCTGCAGATAACATAACCCCGCAAATGCTCCAGAATGTGTTTAGAAATGCTGCGGAACGATTTGAGCTGTGCAGGGATACTGATGGGCGTCACGTCGAATCCTACTCTTAATTATTTAATAAATATTACCACATGTTACCACTTTATCATTTTATGATTGAATTCCATATAATTTCCAAGTGCTTCACAAAAATAGATCCTGACTTTATGTACACCCTGTGTATATATATATATATATATTATATATATATATATATATATAGAGAGGAGAGAGAGAGGAGAGAGAGAGAGAGAGAGAGATAATGTATCCATACACTATCTTTATAAATTCCATAGATTTTGTAAAACAATTTATGGACATCTTACATATATATATATATATATATATATATATATATATATATATATATATATATATATGGGATGAATTTCACAATAAAACACGTGAAATGAATGAATGCTGCAAACCCACAAGGAAAAAGAAAAACGATTCCAAGGCCTTTCGTGTATCGTTTTTCTTTTCCTTGTGGGTTTGCAGCATATATATATATATATATATATATATATATATTAGTCATCATGCAACTTGAGGTCTTGGGACCGGTCCAGAATCCAACTACGATTATTTTACACAGTTTAGTCACAAATTCTGCCAGAAACTGGTGATTCGAGCATTATTCGTATTATATATTAAAGTAATAGCCAGCAGGATACAGGGAGTACTGGAACTCCCGTTTCTCCTGTCACTCTCCTCTTTAGCTGATCTTTTCCTTTATCTCATCTACCCTGTGAGCAGACCAGCATGATCTCAAACACACACGTCTCCCTTTATTCTTCAGTGTACAATAAAGTCACTGTACATACATGCCTTTTACACAGTACACAATCTTTTCAAAATGCATATAAAAAAATATATCGTGAGCCTTGGAGACCTTGATTTTGGCTCTCTCTTTCTTATGAAAGAGGGCATTTTTTGCGGGTACCCGCCCTTGACGCCTCCTTTCAAGAGAAAAAAAAGCAAGTAATTTGGTTAAAATTCACATTATTTACTTGCAAAAATTGAAAAAAATAGCGGGTTCAGTTGCAGTTGCATCATATATATTATATATATATATATATATATATATATAATATATATATATATATATATATATATATATTATATATATATATATATGTTACACACAGACTGTGCATGGAACAAGGAACTCTTCTGGGAAAATTAAATCCACTATAGTTCGAATAAGTAATGGTAAATGAGAAATACTATAGTTTTTCTTTTCATGATGGAAGAGCAACATGGGCAACGGGTCATTGGTCACTGGTCAAAGAGGCCCCAAAATATAGGTTCCTTCACTAGCTATCTGCTTAGCAGATAGGACCCAGCTTTGGGACAGGGTCTAGGGTTTAAAGCTTTTCAGACCGCTCTACATTCGGAACCTCAGTATACGCAGGAAACTCGTTGCATTTACATCGAATACATAAAAGAAGGGGTAACTATTGTATTTTTAGCCAAAAACTGAAACTTAAACCTCAACCGGAAAATTTGAGGGTCCACTTTTCAAGGCACTTAACATGTTCGTTTAGTGTGTTACAACTCAGAATGATTCCGTGAGAAACTGTTAAATATATTAAACGGACATATGAAGTGCCTCGAAAAGTGGACACTAAATTTTTTCGGTTGATATTTAAGTTTTGCTTTTTGGCTAAACATACAATTGTTACCCCCTTTTCTGTGATGTATTCAATACGACGTGAATGCAACGAGTTTCTTGCGTATAGTGATGTTCTGAATGTAGCGGAATAGGTAGCTTTAAATCCTAGATCCTGTCCCAAAGCTGGGTTCTATCTGTTTAACAGATAGATGGTGAGGGAAACTATATTTTGGGACCTCTTTGCGACTGGCCCGTTGCCCACGTTGGTCTTCCATCATGAAAAAGAAAAACTATAGTATTTGTCATTTACCATTAGTCCATTACTTATTCGGACTTTAGTGGATTTAATTTTCCCAGAAGTTTCTTGTTCCATGCACAGTCTGTGTGTAACATACAGAGTATAATACATATATATATATATTATATATATATATACATTTTAACTGCAAACACGCAGTATAATTAACGTAAAGAACGACGCTTGTATAGGAGAATATTCCGCGCAAGATGAGGAGAGAGAACGAAACAAATGAAAAAATGAGGTAACCACCCGGGAATCGAACCCGGGATCTTCCGATTGCCGGTCAGATATGATAACCATTACACCATGGGCCTCACTCGATCAGATGCCGTAATTCTTCTACATACGCGCAGAAACCAATGCCCCAAGGGGGCACCTCCCGCATGCCGTACATTATATACATTTTAACTGCAAACACGCAGTCTAATTAACGTAAAGAACGACGCTTGTATAGGAGAATATTCCGCGCAAGATGAGGAGAGAGAACGAAACAAATGAAAAAATGAGGTAACCACCCGGGAATCGAACCCGGGATCTTCCGATTGCCGGTCAGATATGATAACCATTACACCATATATATATATATATATATATATATATATAGAGAGAGAGAGAGAGAGAGAGAGAGAGAGAGAGAGAGAAATACTTGGTTGTTTATTTTAACTGTATGATTTGTACTGACGCGTTACATCACTGAATCGTGTGTAGAATTTTTTAAAAGAATTCTCCTCGTTTGTCGGTTTTAAAGAATTAAAAAAATTGAGGAATTCATGTATTTTCAGGTCTGTTGTTGAAGATGCGTTTGTTAAAAGTTTAAAGTTGTCGGCACTTTAGGGTGGAAGTATTGTTGTGGTGAATGGTGTGGAGGGTGCGAGAGTGGTCAGTCAGGCTGGGATAAAGCTTTTGGGAAATGTCCGATTGTCGTGGAAATTGTTTTGTGGCCGTCAATCTTTCGTTTCTATTTAGTCGAAGGACAGTTTGGTTTATTGATTTTAGTTATTTTACATGCATCATTAATTTCAAGTTTTTCCCCCATTTTAGGGGGACACCATCTTCCATGAATACAGTTTGGTGTGGAAATAAATTTTCATTGGAACAAATGGGTAGCAGACCTTCTTCCACGATCTTTAAATATTTGGCTGCATTAACATTTCCCGTGCAGACCACCAACTATGTTCATCCATTGGTCCACACTGCACCTCACACCATTACAGAAACTCCCTTTGTTTCACCGTAGCTTGTAGGTGACCAAGAGAAAATTCTTGGTATGGATGTCTCCGTATCCACACACGTCCACTGTCTGGAAATTAAGCAAACCGAGACTCATCCGAGAAGATTACGGCAAAATTATGTTTGACCATAGATGCTGGTCACTGCTTTCGACGCCCAGTGTTACGAGCGGTGAGCATGGGCTTCCTTTCAGCTGCTTTACAATAGTATAGGCCATGACGGAAAGATATTGTCTGATGGTGCTAGAGCTACAATTTAGAAGCGGTTTGGCGAGGGTTCGTTTCTGTACGTCTTTCGACTGCAAGAAACGTTCTTTCAGACAGACCTGGATGGTCAGGATGGTCAGCAACTGTTGTTTTCTGGGTATTCCTGAACTTCACAATGACTGTTATTTGTTGATAAAGAATGCAAAACTTTGGAAAATTCACCTTTGACTTTCTCTGCTTCCCAAATTCTAATAATCTGACTTCCTGTGGAATTTGTCAATTCCTGGGAACCTCTATTTCGTGGCATTGTTAAATATATACTGATTTGTCTTTGATATTACCTTACCCTGAAAATTGGCTCCACCAGATTATATTCTTTAAGAAGTTTAAGTACAATCATCGTGGTGTTTATTTACACACACACACACACACACACACATATATATATATATATATTATATTAGTGATGTAGCGGATGTCATTTTTTTCACATCCGCGGATGCGGATGCGGATGAGGATGTTTTGATTTCAACATCCGCGGATGCGGATGCGGATGTCTACATTTTCGTTATTTTTTAGGATATATTCGAGATTTGTTGTGTTTAACGTATATAATAAGTTATTATATAGAGAGAGCTGTAGCTATAATGTACTATAATTGATTAATTGTACAATAATTGCTGTACTTTTCTCTGAACATATAAAATAATATCAAGCATCTAACTAATATAGAAATCAATTAGTGAATTCGTCTGCAAATAAATTCGTTATATTTTGTTGAGTTTCAGCCACAATTAGAAACCATAATTGTGTTACCAGGATGCGGGACGTGAACCCAACTCAAATGCACCCCACCGACCTCTTTCCCCAACCTCCACCCTTATAGAAAGAGATCTTTAATTAGCTTGATAACTATTTATATTAAGTTTAAAGTTTTATTAGGCATATTTATAAATGAGTAATTAAAATAAAGTAAACTAAGATGTTCATCGTTTAATGTTCAAACTTAATTATAGGAAGGTTATGCTCAGAGCTGGGCAGTATTTAAATACATTTGTATTTAAATACGTATTTAAATACATTTGTGTATTTAGAACTGTATTTATAAATACATTGTTTTTCATGTATTTAAATATAGTATTTAAATACTTTAATGAGTATTTAAATACAATGTATTTAAATACTCAAAATATAAAAATGTAAACACTTTTACTGGTTTAATACACGTTCTGTACTAGCACAGTACGACGCGTCGACAGTGTAGTACAGCATGGTTCATGTTTCAACGTGTCAGTTCAATCAGTTGTGTGCCACTCTTAGTCGAAAGCGTTGATTTCTTTATCGTGTGCGTGTCATGGCTTCAACAAGCAAATCCGGTGAATCAACAGTGATATATCTGCAGATAACAATTTAGTGCACCCTCTGTTTGATGGAAAATACTTTAAAATTAAATCTAAAGACGGTAATAAGATAAAGTGCACCTGCTTGCTGTGTAAACACGAAGTCTCTGATGCAAGCAAGGCTACAACGAATCTGTACACTCATCTGAAGGTAAGTGTTTTTTTAGACATCAAAAATATCTTGAAATTGACCGAATAATCGTACAAAACGGCTCTGCCTTAAGTGGGCCTGTGTAACTAACTCGTTGCAATCAATCCAATTTGCGATGGAAAATTCATTGATGAAAAAGCTTTTAAAATCGTCTGATCTATCGAGTGGTGTATTTATTTCGAAATTCACCGTGTCCCCTAAAGTAGAAATTTATCAAAACATGAATTAGTGAATGCATATGTTAAAATTTGTATGTATTTAAAATGTATTTACAAATGTATTTAAATACAATTGATGTATTTTGTATTTAGTATCTAAATGCATTCGTAAAATGTATTTAGTATTTAGTATTTAAATACATTTCTCCCATGTATTTTATTTAGTATTTAAATACATTCAATGTATTTATTGCCCAGCTCTGGTTATGCTTAAGGACATTAATTTTTCTGCCTTTTCTGCTGCCAGTCTGTTTCTCTTTTCATCATATATTAATCCAGCACTGCTAAATAATCTCTCGCTTGGTACGTTTGTTGGAGGACAGGCTAAATGTTTCCTTGCAAGTTTACTCAAGTATGGATAGATATTCTGCGTATTTTTCCACCAACTAATAGGATTGTCACATGCAGCCAGGCGTTTTTCTTGGTGATAGCTCTCGATCATTTTTACTACATCTTTGACATCGCGTAGGTCTCGTCATTGCTGCTTGACTCAAGAAACTGAGAGACAGATTCTGTGATAGATTTGCTTGTTGAAGGTGTTGGTTCTGTCACTGAAACTTTTATTCTTTTGGTGGGTGCGAAGCGACAGATTCAAGAGATTGAAGCTCTTCAACTGCTTTGCCAAGTGATGATTTAACTCGTTCTAATGTACTAGGTGAAAATAACTTAGCTTTGTAACGTGGATCTAAGTAGGTTGCAAGAGAGTAACTTCATACAAGAACAGCCTCTCATCTTGTCGCTTGCATCACTTTTGCGCACAATGAACTAATTCTATTAATATAGTAGAATTTGATAATTTCAGCTTATTAATGACGTTTTATCTCAACGGTCCACATCCGCACGACATCCGCAGTCCAAAATGCGGATGCGGACGCGGATGCGGATGCGAGAAAATGTGCGGATGTTCCGCGGATGCGGATGCGGATGTGACCTACATCACTAATATATATATTAAATCGTCACCTCACGGAATGGAAAATTTCAGCAAAAAATGGCTCTCCATGGGTAGTCATGGTAGGGAAGATTGTGGTCCCCAATGTCGTGTGACGTACTGGATCAAGCTACCCAGTGGGTAGTCATGTACTTTAGTAGTCACGTGACTTTAGTCACGTACCCCCTGGTACGTGACTAAAGAACCAGACCCTTGGTTTTTGCAAATGGGACTGGAAAACTATTTCCCAGCCTGTCACGTGTTTGTCTTGCATAGAGGGTCGTATATTCCCTATTCCCTGAAAAAAATTCCTCAGAACCGTTTTCCCTACCTCTAGAAAAACTGGTTTCAGCTAAATTTTAAATTGTTATAAGCTCAGGTAATGATGAAAATTAAATATATAGTAAAACAATTTTAGATAAGAATGCAATTGTCAGTTCGGGTAATTGAGAATTGAGGTCGCGCCGGGTAATTGAGTCCTTTCCGTTTTTCCTGATATTTTCTGTTCAAAATCCTTCACTACCTTTACCATATACAGCTTATAAGAATGACTATCCTTCAATGTGTCCAGGGTAGACGGACAGCCAAGGCAATAACCTAATAATTTAGCATAAAGTTTTAGGATAAAGAATGTTTCTAGTAGGCGCTATTGCTGCGTAATGGTGTATTTGAAACGGTAATATGACGTACACGTAAAAATAAAAAGGTAAACCTGTTGGAACTATAATAGAAATAACAAAACAAAACGAGTGAAATGCAGATTATACAATACAGTCTCGTCAATAATTACTGGCAAATAATACTGATTTGCTATTTTGAAATGACTTAGTTTTGTTCTATAAAGAAAATAAAAGAAAAAAAAGAAAACAAAAAAAATCACATTTTCTTTTATTATTATACTGTAGGGTTCGTCCACCCATAAAAATAACTCGAAACACTGCAAATAGCTTGTCTTGAGTTTACTTTAATTTTACACAGACAGAATGGAAGTTATTAAGATGAAATTCGCCATTGTGTACGGCGAATTTTCAAAACAACGAATATCGAATCTCACGAACAAACTCGAATTTATAAAGTCGACATTCGACGATATGCAAATCATATTTTAAATGAAAATGAAAAGTTCATTCGTGACTGGAAGTGAACGAAGTGCGCCATGTTTAAAACTGCTATATAATTTGACTTATTTTTTTCTCATCCAGTCTACTGTTTGCGTAGCTGGTATTTTTTTGTAATTGTTATTTGGATTTATAGAGAATTTAACACGCAATTTAGTCCTCTACCTTACGGCTAAAGTACATAGGTATTTAGTACAAATCTCTCTAAAGAAAGAAAAGGAAATTTCACGTTTTGAGCGCGGGCATCTTGCCTCGCTTTCAGCTTGCATGAGCAAATCACTTCTGGTTAATTTATATTGATCATTCATAACCTCATTTGATCCTGTACGTCACAATACAGTGTGTGTGTGTGTGTGTGTGTGTGTGTGTGTGTATATAATATATATATATATATATATATATATATATACACACACACTGTATATGGGATTGACTGTATAGAAAGGTAAATCTTTCAACAGTCGATTTTGTTGGTCTGCACCAGCGGTTTTCAAACTGGGGTACGCAAGAGGTCCACAAGTAGTAGTACGTGACAGAACAGGAAAAAAAATCTGAAATAAAACTACATTTCTTTATTTGAATGAAAATATGAAAATATCACAAGAAGAGACGAAGTGGACCATCTGGTTACAAACTGCGAAAGACTGTTGTCATTCGGTTACATATATATATATATAGACATAATGAGGTTCTAAAATGTATACATTTAAGTTTATGTTTAAAGTTCAACTTTACTTCTTCTATAAAGGTTGAGACTTCGCCAAGTTAGAAGTAGGACTGAGAATAGGTAGGCAAAAGTTATCACATAAATACCTATTTTGACAGACATCAGCAGGCCTACCAATCTGCTTCAGAGACTTCTTTGCTACAAGAATAATTACGAGGTTTGGATTAAATAATTAATAATTAATTAAAACTCGAAGACTATAATTAAGTATATTAACAATATTATATTTAGTTCTATATTTATAATATTAATTAGATTTATAATATTAAGTCATATATATATACACACACGGTGTGTGTGTGTATATATATATATAATACTGTGGCACAAATTTATTGGCAGAGGGTGAAATAGGGTTGGTAAAATAAGAGAGAAGGTACGGGAATAGCAAGTCAATATCTAAAAGGGGTACGCAGCCCAAAACGTTTAAGAAATATTCATCTATACCTTGAGGAATCACTTGAAAACTCCCAATTTGACAGATTACCAGACTTTCATGAATAAAATCTATACGTTCCTAATATCAGAAAGGGTAATTTCATTATGGTAGAAGTGTCGATATACTGGGAAGATCTTTCCTTCTAATTCCCAAGACCCTTAAATTTTGTCAAATTCATGGTAATTTGAGGAAAACTTTAGAGCGTTAAATGCAATCTCTCTCTCTAACACACACACACACACACACACACACACATAACTGTACCATGTTTAGAGGATCAAAGTAGAAGTTCCTGTCCTTCACACAGGAATTCTTGTAATCTTATTACTATTGTAAGAAACTTGTAATGGAAATTGTGCTTCCTCCTGCATACCATTTGCATTATTTTAAGAATTTGAATTATGTTCCTAAATAAAATGGTCGTCGATATAAATATTTATGAATCGGAAAGAGACTCGTTGTTTAATCAACTTAAGAAGAAAATTTGTTAAATGCATCTATTCGCCAATTCAGACCCCTCCTACCCCCCCCCCCGCCCTCCCGAAATAAAAAGCAACGTTTGCGCTAATTTAAGCTTTATCAGATCAGCATCTTTTTATACATCAAAGCTTGAAAGTCGAAGTTTAAATACAACCAAAAAGGTCTAGGTGGACTTTTACCTTTTACCAGACCTCACTTTCCCCTTTACCTTTGCATGACAGTTTAGCTTTGATCTGATGATAGCTAATAAATTGTAATTACTCGAAACGTTCTCGTTTCAATGACGCACGAATTTACAGTTTCTACTTAATGGTGAAAATGGTGAAAATGCTGAACGAGACTAAATACAAAATTCCTTAAATTGTAGAGAAATTTCACTAAACTTGCTTCCCCAATATTAAGTGCAGTAGGCCTGCATATATGTAAAGTGCATTCATTCACTGTCTTTATTAGTTCATCTTTAAGTACTGAGAACACATTGTAAGAATGGTAGCGAATATAATAAAGGTGAAACCAGTTTTACTAACTTCTCATTACTAATTATTTGTAGTTCAGTGACGCTGGGTCGGTTCAGTAATTGAATGGGTAACCATCTTCCGCGTTCAGTTGATGTACCGATCCGTGGTTCTTACTTCACGTTGTTAAGTTGTATGTCTCCCCCTGTGATGTGACATAGGCTCAGTGGTGAGCTGGAGCCGGTTCTCACCGGTTCGCGCGAACCGGTTGTTAAAATTTTGAAGCATTTTAGAACCAGTTGTTAGAAATTGTTACGAAAACAAATATTGTTATAAAATGATATTAAAACCGAATAATTTTATAAAACGGTGTACAAAATAAACTTCAAATGCAAAGGAAAAATATCACTATCTGGCCATTTGGAAATTACTACCTAATTAGTATTAAATAACGTATGTATTTAAATGTTCTTCAAAATAATAATTTCTTTCTTTGTGTTATCTTGAAGCTATTTTGTGATTACTACCTAATTAGTAATAACTAATATACTTAAATATTCTTCATATTTTCTTCTTTTCAAATTTATTCTAAATTTATTTTTTTTATTAAGTACGAATACAATTCCCAATGACACAATGCATTGTCACTTCTTATGGAGACGGTACAAAAACTATATACTGTGGCACATCCTTTAAATCAGAACTTTTTATATAGAGAACCGGTTGTTAAAATTTTGGCAGCTCATCACTGCATAGGCTAAATCATATATCTAACAACACTTATCCCAATAGTTTTGCCTATTACCCCGAAAGGTTCATTTATAATTTTTCCTAAAAATACGTTTTGTTCATTCATTTTTAATAAGAATACATTTTATAGCTTCCATTCACTATTTTAACATTCCCACAAAAGAGAATTCTTATTTGGGAATGAAAATTAAATGGTTATCGGAGAGAAGCAAACTCCAGACTAACCCTTTTTAGTATAATAAAATAGTAAACGCTGATGCTGTAAAGAAATAAAACAAAAAAAAAGAACTTTAATGACTCCCAAAGGTTTAAAGTACTTGGTTATCTTCCGAACCTATTTTGAGGGAGTGATAATGTTTCTTTGTTCATTGTTAGATTGCTTTTCTTCCTTCATTTACGACCGACTTTTGACATTGTATCAATCATTTAGAGGGAAAAGGTGAAGCGAAGTAACTGACTAACTAAATAAATAAATAAATGGGAGTGTGAAAGAAACCGACAAAGAAAAGAACACAAATCACAAAAGATAAGGTAGAGAGAGAGAGGAAGATAAGACCAGAAAATAAGGAATATAAAAGTCACCCTTAAATTGGCTTCGTTTGAGACTTTGAGATGTTCCTCATTCTTCCTTCGTCAGTTGAGACTCGTTGAGGCTTTGCCTGTGAAGCCCAAAGCCTCGTGCGGTGCTGTCAAAGCCTCAAAGAGGGAGTCGGAAACCTTCTGTGGCCGAAAGATTTTTCTTTTAGAAGTTTACCCGAATGAAAAGAAAGGATTCGTAGCCCCCATTCTCCCTTTATGTGTGTGTGTGTGTGTGTGTGTGTGTGTGTGTGTGTGTGTGTGTGTGTTACTATTAAATTCAAAAGATCTTCCTTCTTCACTGGGATCCCTAATGGAATCCTTGAATTTTCCAAGCGTATGTATTATATCCATTTGAAATATCTACATTCACTCGTATCTCGTGACAATCTGCAAATCTTAACCAGCTGCAACACGACACAATATACGCATTCTCCACAAATGAAAGATGCGCTTGATTAAAACTGAGCGCTTTGATTTAAAGACTAAGTTCATAAACAAATAAACATGTCTCTTGAGTTTGTAAAAAGCTAGAATCACAATGGAAATTATAACTATTTTTTTTATTAAAATTTAATTTGCGTAAATTTACATTAATTAAACACTTAATTTAGTTCGTACACAGCAAATATTAAAAGCCAGTGGGAACAGTGTGAGTTGGGAAGTAATCATCAAAGTATAAAGCGGGAAACCACTAAATATGAAATGGGAAGCCAACGAAATGAAATAATTCAAAAACACAAAATGGGAAGTCCTGAAATTATGGACTAGGAATCATTAAAAATATGAAGTGGGAAATCATTAAAAATATGAAGCGGGAAATCATAAAAATATGGAATGGGAAATCATTATAAATATAAAATGGGAAATCATTAAAAATATGAAATGGGAAATCATTAAAAATATGAAGTGGGAAATCATTATAAATATGAAGTGGGAAATCATTGAGAATATGAAATGGGAAATCATTGAAAATATGAAGTGGGAAATCATAAAAATATGAAATGGGAAATCATTGAAAATATGAAGTGGGAAATCATAAAAATATGAAAAAAATATGAAGTGGGAAATCATAAAAATATGAAATGGGAAATCATTGAAAATATGAAGTGGGAAATCATAAAAATATGAAAAAAATATGAAGTGGGAAATCATAAAAATATGAAATGGGAAATCATTGAAAATATGAAGTGGGAAATCATAAAAATATGAAAAAAATATGAAGTGGGAAATCATAAAAATATGAAGTAGGAATCATCAAAATATTCATTTGCATCTTTCGTAAATTTCTTTATTCGTGGCTTTCGAAATACGAAAATGTTGAAAAATGAGAGTTTGATTTGCATTTTTAACAAGCGAATTTTATTTAAACTTTATTCGAGTGACTTAAATGTGAATTATGATCATCAAATGAAATAATTCTGCTTACATCTCTTCGCGTGAAAGTGTTTACCATTTTTTATTTACATATCTATTTATCCGCAGCATAAATGTAAATTTTGGTTGTATGTTGTCTGTTTACGCTTTCTCTCTCTCTCTGTCCATATGCTGTTATTCACACACACACACACACACACACACAACGTATGTATGTATGTTGCGTTAGAGACAGAGAGGGAGAGGATGAGAAGCAGAGAAATTGAATTTGCATGTAAATTGAAGAAAAAATATTTGCATTTTTGATGAGCTCGTTTGTATTTTATGTCCTGTTTGTTGTTTCTTGTTTTAATTTTTAGTTTTTATTCATTTAAAAGAATATATATATATATAATATATATATATATATATATATATATATGATGAAAATGACCAACAAGAAAAAAGCAAACACAGAATGGTGCTCAAGCGCTTTCGTCTAATGACACCCTCAGGAACACTCAGGAACACTCACGTCATTAGACGAAAGCGCTTGAACACCATTCTGTTTCCTTTTTTCCTTGGTGGTTATTTTCATCATAAATATTATTCGCGTGTTACTTTCATGAAATAACTTTCATACATATATATATATATATTGGTAAAATTTTATAGAGTGCTTAAGATTAAATTAATTCGATTAGATTGGAAAATGAATGAGAAAGGGGGAGATCATAAAAGAAGGTGAATCTCGTTTGGAGAAACATTCCTACGGCAATAAGGATTACAGATATGCGTAGTTGATGACTACTTTGATTCACTTTCCATGTCTTTAAATCTATTCATATACCTCGATCTGAGGGGGAAAAAAAAAAAAGGGGGCGGAGCGTGGCGAGGAGACACGCCCTATTTTTGGTGTAGTTCACGAAGTTCGATTGCTCAATTTTTGGGGAGTAATGCATTTATACGCCATTTTTGTCTATTTCAATGTGCTTACTAAAGGTGAAAGGCGATATCGGAGCTAGAGAAAAGGCTTCTGTTTCTAATTCAAAGATAAAGCCCTGGATAAGAATACAGTGCGCGTTCGTGAGATTTAAGATCACTTTCCCTATATCGATTGCATTCATGCAAGCGTGGGATGGCTTGCAAGCACAAATGTGATTTTAATTCGAAGACAGACTTAAATCATTCAGTTTGATTGTTTTAAATAATTTAATTTGTTACAGACACGTTTAATACTGTATTCTTAAGGATTTTACATCGTTTATTTACAGTACACCTCGAAGGATACTGATACTGTAATACTTGTAACATTACAATGAAGGATAAAAAACTTAGCTGCAATGCACGGATGTAAAAGATTCTAATTCGCCGTAAACATCATATCAAAATCTTATTATATATATATATATATATATATATATATATATATATATATATAAAGTACTATTACTACTATTAGAAGCTTCCTTAGGCAAGAAAGTTATATCAACCTTTGTGTTTGAATGGCTTCGAACCTTCTTTGACGTTCTTCTTTGGATCTCAACCTGACGTTTCAATTTCAGTGTTCCGTTTCGTGGAAACGTTGCAAACCAACCGAATACGTTAACAATTTGGCGCAAAAAAAAAATATATATATATATATATATATATTCTTTGGAGTATATTTGCGGTGGTAAATTAGAATAATGAATTCGAACATTTCATCATAATATTTTAGCAAATGAATTCATTTTAGGAAGGAATTCACCCATTATCGTGTGGATAAAACTGCAGTACTTTAATTAAATTAAATGCTAATGGCGGGGTGAAGGAGAAAGTGAGACAGGAAAAGAGAGAGAGAGAGAGAGAGAGAGAGAGAGAGAGAGTTATAACTAGTAGTTACAAGGACAAGAGGAAGCCTTAGAAACCTTTCGGTCTACTCGGGAAGGTTCCTGTTCTTAAACTAGTTAATTTTTTAACTATTTTAGCAGGAATAGAAAACTGGATAGAAAAGCATAACGCTCTCTCTCCCCGCCAGAGGCGGGTACGGAAAAAAGTTGAAGAAAATACAGTACCTTGACCCTGAAAAAGTAGCTGAGGAAATTTTACAAGAAAGAGGAGAATATATAAGCTAGCGCTACAGTTACGCTATGCACACACAGAACTCGTACACTAGATAGCACCGTTGTACTCGTATAAACTAACCAATAATATATTTCTGTTGATCTTATATCAGCTGCTTGGTATCGTCACAAAAATATCGAACGTATGGATCTAATTTTATACAAAAGTATTTATAGCTCTATTACCGAGGTATCGGTCCAACAAAGACCCCATGGCCCACTCCAGGCTATCCCCCATTGGATTAGGAGAGGTAAAGGTCTACACCCCCATGTCTACCCCCTGTAGACACAAAGCCATCACGCCGGCAAAGTGACGAAATGCTTCTAAAAGAAAGGGGTTGAAACAGTATAGAACAGACAAGGCTCTCCCTCCTCCGTCAGCCACTGCTGACAGAAAATTGTTGTGAAAGAAGATTTATAGGAAAGTAGGAAAAAGTATAATGAAAAGAAAAGCTTCAGAGTTCATTCACACCATGCGTACACTTATCTCGCGTACCCACTTACGCATTAGAAGATAGTAACAAATAAAGAATAGCACAAAACGCTGAACTACTTAATCTAATCTGCACCATGCATTTTTAAAGGTGTTTTTTATTTATTTATTATATGCAAGAAGTCATCATTTCATCGTTGCAGCATTCTTTGATAAATGCCAACGCCATCGTGCTGAGAGATTTATTTTTAAAAATTAATTAGTTACATTACCATCTTTCGCACTGGAATTACTTAGATAAGGGAGCATTGATCCAGAGGCACCTCTAGCTGGCCAGCACCCACAATTTAAAAACTACCCCGATAGTGTACATATGTTTAATTTTTTCTTGTTTTTACGAAATTGTTACGCACTATTTGAAACTAAAGTAGTTTTTCCAAAGTTAAAAATGTCTATTCGGAAGTTTTGACTACTGAAAATTCCCATCAAGCTCCTCATCATCTGAGAACTCCCAGCAGGGGCGTAGAAACGCATTTAAAAGTGGGTAAGCCAGGGGTAACTTGAAAATGTACCGAATATACAGTATATATATTTTTTTATGTAAAACAAAAACCATAACGAGTGACCAGTGTTGTTGCCAGGTGATGCAGATCGACTATCTCTAGAAATTTAGCGAAATTTTCTGAAAATCGCGCTAACTTGCTTTATATACTGTATATGGTGGACCATCTATTCTATTATAACTACAGTAGCTATTACTATAATATAAGTTAGACAATAATTAATTAACTACTCATTATTATTTTAAGTTGAACTGAATTTCATTTTAGAGGTGAAAAGTGAGTAGGTCAATGCCCTTCCGGATCCCCCTTTTCCTACGCCTATGACTTTCAGGGATCTCAAAGCAGACCAAACCAGCGCCTTCTACTACATATATTATCAAAGAGAACATTACTACATCTACTCTATTCTGACTAACCCTCTCCGCAAACAGCTCCTGTTTTAATCACGAGAGAAAAGAGGAAGAAACAAAAAAAAGGAGCGAGGACAGAAGTGGGTTCCCAAAATAATTTAATACAGCTATTCGGAGGTTTGGGGACTCCGGAGAATTCCCATTCATTAGAAACACGCAAATAAAAATAAAAATGTAAAAAAAAAAAAAGCTATCATTTGATAACTCCCATGCTCTGATACCAGAATTGACCAGTGCCTCTTACTAAATTTAAGTTCAGAAGAAAACATCACCATCCACAACTCCACCCCAACCAACTCTCCCTCATGACCCTCCTTTGTAGGCTTATTCGGAGGTTTTGACTCCCCAACGTTCTCACACTGACAACACCCAGTGCTCTGTAACCAGACCAGAGAGAGAGAGAGAGAGAGAGAGAGAGAGAGAGAGAGAGAGAGAGAGAGAGATTATCAAAGCTGAAAGATGTTAATTTAGAGACGGGAAAAGGTTACAGGAAAACAGGAAGTGATGTAGAAATTGATTCCATAGAAGAAAGTGATCCGTACATCCATAGATGCTACAAGAAATAATAGCCAAAGTATTTGGTCATTTAAAAGTGACAGAAATCACCAATATACAGAATAAGAAACAGAACTAGGAAGCTGAAACCAATGCAAAAAAACTAAAATCAGAAACCACGAAATAAAAATATGAAATTGAAATAGAACACACACACACACACACACACACACACACACACACATATATATATATACATAATATATATATATATATATATATATATATAATATATATATATGATGAATAAAACCACGAAGGGAAAAGAAATACAAAGTGGTGCTCAAGCGCTTTCATCTAATGACATCCTCATATATATGTCGCCACGCTATGTAGGCCGGGTGCCCCGTGGACTATTGTTGGTGGGAGACCTGCGATGCACAACGGAACATGTCTGGCGGCGGTTTTCTGCCGTTTAAGCCGCCTCTTATTACTCACATTTGTCAAACTTGTTCAATATGTTCCCCTTTTGCAATCTTCGTTTATACTTTTATAAAAGATGCAAAATAAAAGTATCCCAAAAAGGTTTTTCTTCAATAACTCCTTTTTTGTAATATTTCACAATTCACAAATAAAATCTCAAGTAAATCCATTCAAAGTTTTGCAATAATTTAGGCAAAATTTTAAATGAAGGAGTTAACAAATGAAGATAATTTGTAAAGCCCAAATTATATAATAAGCGATAGCAAAGCAATCGTCATGATTATGCAACCAGTTGCAACTCAAAATTAGTGGAACGAAGGTATATCATCATTGTTTCAGTTATTATTCCATGTAGAAACTTAGATTTCTTTCTTAAAAAAACGCGTCACACGGAAATTCGTCAGATTTCAACAGCACAATATTAACAATATTAACGGAAGTCTATCAAATTCAAAGCAAAATAGAGCAGCAATTTTAGATGGTTCTCCCTTTTATATTCTCAAAAAAAACAAAAAACAAACAAATAACTGAGCTTTTATAGTTATACATGCCTAATTCTATTAAAGCTCAATGAGATCATTTCAAGGGTGGATAATTTCTATTTAAGATATCTGATTCGTACGATTGGGTTATAACGTGAACCAATCACGAGTTAAGTATACATGTTTTCGGTCATGACTCACAATCATTCATTTTAGATTAAGGTTTCTGATAAGAGCTATTAATTAATAATGTTCGCCAGCTCAAAACACGGGTATACAGTTCATCTTTCTCTGATAAGGGCTTCTCATGTTTACGTTTAAAATCACGTTCTCGAGCGCAAGAACAAAGAATTTGCGTGCCAAGTAGAATTGTGAGTTTAAGTACGTTGAGTGCATCTGTGCACGCAAGTTTTATATACATAACGTTAGAATAAAAACAGAAAATGATGAACTCATCGCATATTTTCTATTTCAATATCAACCGAGTTGATATATATATATATATATATACTTAGTGTAGACAGGAACGATAAAGTTGATATTAATAACGTTCACTTACTTTTAAATATTAGTAGTAATGACAAACGTAAACTCACCGAATGTTTTATCACAAAAAATTACTGATAATTTTCATATAAAACATGGATCCTTCCAAATTGATTTTATAACCAATTTATGGCTGTCAAAGTCTCGTTTTGGGGGAATAATTTACGCCGGTTTGAGTTGTCTGAAGCATGGCGGTTTTTAATAAATACTCCTTTTAATTCTGACTCTTATTTTTCTGTCCACCACCTGAAAGAAGAAGGAAGTTTCTCTCGAAAAGTTACTCGGTTTTTTGTTTCATTCTTTTAACTTTTGGGGATTTTAATTGTTATATACTGTGTGTGGTATATATATTATATAATATATATATACACAGTGTGTGTATATATATACATATATATACACACCGTA
The DNA here is from genome assembly GCA_023014485.1 of Bathynomus jamesi. Classification (NCBI taxonomy): domain Eukaryota; kingdom Metazoa; phylum Arthropoda; class Malacostraca; order Isopoda; family Cirolanidae; genus Bathynomus; species Bathynomus jamesi. The sequence goes on along the minus strand of JAJOZX010005783.1, from coordinate 137,136 downwards.
TATATATATATATATATATATATATATATATTAAGGTATTTGAGAATTTTTCGAACGACTGTTCAAGATCCACCTGCGGTCGACCCCTCTGCAGCATCCCTCCTCATTTGCGGGATTTGGTAAGGAAGGGAATTGGTTTTCGCTCTACTCCTGTCCTCGTAGCCAGCCACACATGGCTGGTCAGGGACTTTGCATAGGAAACTCTCCAGCTGGTTTTTGACATTATTCAGGTTGGTGTGCAGGAGGTTCCTCAGTTATTTGAGCAGAACGTCAAGGAGTTTTGGGTCTCGTATTCTTAGAGTATTTTCCAGCTTCGTTTTCATGGTCTCCTGTCCCACCGCAGTTGGGACAGTACAGAATCTGCTTCTTCTCTCATTCTAATGTGTTTCTATTTCGTTTCTAAGATTAGGAACACAACCCTCGAGTATTTTCCATACGAATATTATCGTGTACCGCTCGCATCTTCTTTCCAGAGAATAGAAGATATTCAGGGATTGTAGACCAGAAGTCTTCATCTTTCGTTTCCTCTATCTCAGACGTAAAGAGTTCTTTGTATGGTTTCTGTGTTTGCGATGTCTCCTTTTCCGTATGGGCTTGTGAGTAATGAGCAATACTCAGTTATTGGCAGGACTAAGCTCTTCCATAATTTTAGTATGATATTTGCTTTTCTACTGTGGAAGCTCCTCCAGATATTTCCCATTACTTTTCTAGCTGTTGTGATTTTAATGTTATAATGCTCTCTGAATTCTGTATCCGATGTCATTATTACTCCAAGATCCCTGACTTGTGGGTTTGGTGTTATCTGTTTGGCTTGCAGAGTTTTGTACCATTTGTTCTGTAGCACCTTTTTCTTACCATATCTTAGAAGTTGGAATTTTTCTTCGTTGAACTTCGTATTGTTGTCTTCCGACCATTTGAATATTGTTTTAATGTGATTTTGAAATTTTTCTGTCACTTTCATTTGATATTTCCTTGCATATCTTTGTATCATCCGCGAAACACGATACGATGCTCTCATTAATATCTGAATCAATGTCCGCAATTATTATTATAAACAGCAAGGGAGCTAATAGTGTACCTTGTGGGACAGAACTCACGACCTCTGAGACTTCAGATTTGACTCCATTTAATACCATTATTTGTGTTCTTCGAGTCAAAAAAATTAAATATCCATTGTGCCAGCTTTCTCGTAATTCCTGTATGTTTAAGCCTAATTCCGCGCTCATATTTATCGAAGGCTTCAGCAAAATCGGTATATATTACATCTAAGTTTTGTCCTCGACACGATGTGTATTTTCTCCTGTTGGTTTAATAACTGTGATAGGCATAATTTTTCAGCCCTTAAACCATGTTGGTTCGGAGTGAATAAATCCTTTTCTTGTAGGTAACAAACAATTTTTGCTTCTAATTACCCGTTCGAAGCACTTTATAAGGTAGGAGGTGAGAGCTATTGGCCGATAATTCTTAGGCATTATTCCGTAATCTCCTTTGAATAAAGGGGCAATGTTCACGTTCTTTAATGGAGGTGAAATAATAATAATAATAATAATAATAATAATAATAATAATAATTAATAACTGAAGCGAAGCGTGACCGTTTGCATGGATACTTGGATGAGTATAAGCCTTCCAGACTCTATACAGCGCGGTTCCGCACCCCCCATCCCCAATCTTCCACCCAAACACTGAGCTCCATCTTTGCTACATTGAATCCTTCTCTTTCAAGTTTGCCCAAAATATCTCAATAAGATGCAAATGAGGGACTCCCTGGACCGAAAGACTTCCATTTCACACGCATATTTCTTCCAGTGTCAGATCAGGGCGGAGAAACGCTTGTTTTAAATGGAATTGTAATCTGCAGAAGGTGAGGGACGCGCGGCTCCCTCCTGCAGCAGAAGGCAGAATAAGAACCGCACTCGCCTCTGTATATATATATATATATATATATATATATACACACGCGAGGAGTGCTTATGCATAAGGAAGAAGGAGGCGGTGTATTAGGTACGCAGAAGGATAGAAAAGAGGGGTGTAATAGAGGTGAACAGATGAAGTGATAAAGATAGATAGATAAATAGATAGATAAAGAGAGAGAGAGAGAGAGAGAGAGAGAGAGAATAATACAAAACTAAACTATATAACGAAGTAGACAAAAAAAATCGGTCTGTTTTTCCTCGTTCCTTCGTAATGATTATAAGTTATCTTCTTTTTTATATTCATACTTTCCCTTTCGTTACTATACTTTCCTTCCTTCTACGTTACTCGTACGTTCACATAATCTTATACTTCATACATAAGCAAACTCTAACAATATTATTTTCACAATATTCGAACAAATAACAAAATGTAAAGAAATGCATGAAAGAAAATGCTAAATGTAGGGAATTTGTATGCTAAATTTTGGTGAAGGCATATATATATATATATATATATATATAATATCCCTGAAAACAAATGATAGGTCAAGTATGGATGCTGTAACTTTAAATAAAAATATGTATAGCCTATCACCGAAAACGGGAAAGTGACAAATTTTTCTAAATTTTATCTCGTTTACGTGCCAAAGTTTATGTTCTCAAGTAGGTTCTGAGAATGCGACGGCAGCCATTTTGCCCTAAGTGCCAATATGTGCCACATAGAGGAATAATGTGACACATATATGACCGGCTTCAGTATACTTTTAGCGACCAATGTACCACTAATAATTTAAGTATGAGTGTTAGTATGATATATGGAGTGGGCGATATAGTAGTTCTCTCGACCAGAAATTTCATTAACTCTCTAATAACTTAATTTAACCCTTTCAGGACGACTGGTACAAATTGGTAGCATTTCAAATACACGCATTCGTAACTTAAACCTACAAAAAATTCCGGCCTTAAAGGGTTAACTCTATCTAAGCCTAATGTAACCTAACTAAATTTAATCAAAGCTTCAAAAACGTTACTAAAATGTTGCGTCGACGAAATGTTATTCCGATATTGAGACCTCACAATGCATCAGCCTACCAAACTATGTCCAACTGACAAGCCTCGCTATATCACATGCTTAGTCGTTGTCACGTCTCAACACCGCTTCCAGTTAGATCAGCGAGGTTAAGCAACGTTTTATCTGTGCAGTAGTTCGATGGGTGGCCGTCCTCCGCTTTCAGATGATGTAGTGACTCGTGGTTCGGATCTCGCGTAAAGCTGTAGGTCCCCTCGGTCATATGACCTTTGTCATTACGAATGAGGTTAAACAATCCCAAAACATTACATTACATCGCATGTAGAAATATACTAAAAATTTTACTTACCTCAACAAGAGTCGACCCACTGTGCGCAACCAGGAATTATATCACGGTCAATGGTCACAGTGATACTTATATACCGACTGGGTTACTGTTTTTCTGTTTATCGAGGGTTTATGTTAATTTGATTTTATTTAAAATTCTGATGGTTATCATTCCTGTCATGTAGTGATGACATTTAATTTCTATATATTTATCTATACCTATATATTTTCAACAACAGATTTCTCTACCTATTCCTATGCCTATACTTCTTCTAAATTAAATGTCTGTACTCAACTTGCATCAATTGAAAATAAAACAATGAAAATACGTCAAATACCCAAAGTTTTGTTACCTGGATCCTTCTCATTATGTAATTAATTACCTTTTAATAAGTAAAATGGAAGGTCGAAGATCTTGTAGAAAGACCAGCTTCATATTTATGTTCTTTTTTTTTATTTTATTTGCAAAGAAGAGTACTCCTTGTTCTATTATTTATAATGAAATTAATGCGAAAATATTAATAATAATATAATGCCTCATAATATTAGCAGGATTTAATGAAGTATAGTCGTGGCCAAATATTTAGAATCACTCTGTTCATTTTGCGCCCCAATTCTGCATTCAGTATGGTTTAAAGTTAGAAAATTACATTTGCTATCAAATGGACCTTGTCTCATGTAATGAAAATGGTGAGATACGTGAAAATATCCGGTAACTTATTAAAAAAATATAGTTTTTATCTTCAAAGGATGACAACGAAGAGTGAAAGGCTTGAGGCTGATTCGATTAAAGTGTAAAATTTTGGCATCATTCTGAATTTTTGGGGCAATTTTTAAATAACGATATAAAATATAAAGGTTATACAGTTCATTCTGTATGAAACTATTTTTTTTAATAATACAGTGCTTTGCAAATGCGGTTGAACGAATCCCAAATGTTTTCAGCAACATTCATTTAATTTAGCCAACAGAAAATTCATATGAATAATTCCCATTAGTAGTATGGTAGTAAAAAAGGAGAGAGGTAATGATGGGATGGGGGAATGGGAAGAGGAAAAGGGGGTGAGGGGAAAAAGTGGAATGAAAGTACCAGAGGTGAGTGGCGGCAGTAGAGCAAAATTTTAATCTCTAATAAAATCTTAAGCCTTTAATAGATTTTGTTATAAAGTTGTTATAAAGTCCGGGAGGAGTCTTAAAAATAACTAACTTTTTAATTCTGCTAAATAGAACACCTCAGTAACAAGTTCTGACAATTTTTCGTGGGCATATTCGTGTATGAACACAAAGTATAGGCTCCGCCACCACAATTGCCTATCAAGAAAAATAGCGTATACGTTCGTCACTTTTTCGCAGACATCGCTGTCATGAGCACGTTATCAACTGCTGAAGTTCTGCTTCTACGTTTTACCAAAATTACTTGTATGTGTGTGTGTGTGTGTGTGTGTGTGTGTGTGCTTATATTCCTATCTCAATTTTAACTTTTTAACAATGATATTGCGTGCAACACCTTTGTAAAGTGGTATTCCGTAAAATCTAAAGATGTAGTGAATACCTTACACGTCCGTCCTTTCAACGCGTCTATTGAAGTTTCTAAATCGGGTTTAATTCATGCAAAGTTCGTCAACCTTGCACGAATTAAACCCGATACTCAAGTGCTTTATGGTTATTCTAACGAGAATGTCATAGGATTTCGTAATGCTAAAGATGTCCTGGAGTATGTCTCGAATTAAAGCTGCGTCAAAGAATACAACAATAACGAAGTGAAGAACCAGATGTTCAGTGAAGAAAAATACTCTATATTACGAAACTTATTACGTCATGTTACACATCACCGATTACACACCCGCAACAAAAAACGCCAACCAATGATCATGAACAATTTAAAATGTTTTTACCAGGATATCAACGTTTACCACAATGAGGTGACTAGTGAGGTCATAGCTAGAGGCCTGCGTACCTTTTTAATAGACCTTACTGACGAATACCTTTCGTCACCCAGAGTGGAACGGTATGGGCCCCTCATTGTTAGTTGATTTACTATCGAATCATTTAACGTGTTAAGTACAGGGTATTCGAAAAGTCCCGTCACCCCTACAAAATGTACATATTGTAATACCAATTTTATTTTTGTGTGATTAATTGTATTTATATGTGGTAGGTGTAATTTAAGAAACAAGTCACTAGCAACAATTACTTTAATTACAGTAAATACAGTTACTAATTACAGTTACTAATCATTAACAAATGACGGGCGGTATCGTTTCATGGCGAGATCTTTTGTCATGTGATTTCTCATTGTGGACATGGGGACTGCAAGTTCTTGTGATCGTTTCCGAAGTGAATTTTTCGGTGAACGAGCCACCGATGCAATCACACCTTCACATTGTTGGTCTTCCCGACTGTGGTCTGTTCTTGATGGAGCCAGTTTCAAACAGCTTTTTCTCCCAGCGTAATACCGTCTTGTTTGGTGGTGCAGCCTTATTGAATTTTGTGTTGAAATCATTCTGGATATCACGCATCGTTTTGCCAGTATGTGACCTTTCATGAGCCCATGTGCTCATCATTATCCTTTCCTCCAGAGTGTAAGTGGACTGGTCTGCCATTGTTCACACAACTCTAATACCTGGAAAAGAAAAAAAAATGTTAATGAATCATATAAATTCAATTAATCGCAAAAATAAAATTGGTATTACAATATGTACATTTTGTAGGGGATGACGGGACTTTTCGAACACCCTGTATACACACTTTTCCAACCCCCAGAACCTCCATTTTCATGTTATTAAACAGGGCATTATTTCTAAAAAGAATTGGATGTACATTATTATAGAAAGCAATGAGAATGTAATTATTTATTATTAATTATACTAATTAATAATAATGTAATTATTTCCGCGATTAATTGCAAGTTTACTATTTTAATAAAAAATAGTCTTGATACGTTAATAAATATTGCACGCAACTGCGTTTCTATTTACTGCTTACCCCATTTTAAATACGTGGTCTAATTTAAAATTAAAAAAGCTAATTTTTAACTTCTACATTTATAATGTAAATCAAAAGCTTTTAACAAAATTGTTTTAAAATATTAAACATAAAATTAAATACGTAAATTATTATGAATGTATTAATTTTATAGTTAGAAAACCTTGGCATTAATTCTTTAAAACTTTATGCCTACAAATATTGTTTGTTAAAACTTTTGCATTACATTAAAATATCATAAAAAAAAACTTTACATTAAAGAGAATCGTATTTCTCGGTATTAAACTTGGACTGAACACATTGGTTCAAATCATTCCAGATGAACTGTGATGTTGTTAGTTCAAGTATATTATAGGCTTTAGACTTGACTCTTGTAAATAAGTGTATGTATGTATAATGATTCATCGTTGGCCATAAGTTATAACTGGGAGAAGGTCTTGCTTATGGTTCTAAATTTAAAGGTGTCAGTGTACAGAGCAATCGAACGGTTTGTTGAATAATTAATTCCACGCTGGTTTGCATGAACTAAAATCACATGACTGGGTAGCCTACAGCTTTACGAGGTCTCTGAGCCTCGAGAAACTATAATATGCTGCAGCATCCATACGTCAGTGGGCAAAATGGTTCTTTTTTTATAGGTGTAAAGATACATTTTTAAAATATGAAAATAATAACATGCGATTATACAGTAAGTGCGGTTTTCGGGTCCGTACTATCGCTACGAGGAGTTTATAGGACTATACAATACAGACTCAATACAGTCTAATGCAAAGAATTAAAAAAATAAACCAACTCGATTATCCAAGCTATCCATGAGTCCTGCCGTTTATCCTCTAAGCCAGTGGTTCCCAAATCCATGGTCGCGACCCAAGTGAGGGTCGGGAAGGTGTTCCTGAGGGTCGCGGGACGGAAATTCTCAACGACTGATTCAATCAAACTATAGGGTGGGCCGTAAGTTTCCATACATAGGAAAATTTAAACGTTTGTTTTTATGTTTCAGATACCCTAAGAATATGCGTTGTAAGATCTTGTTTACTGATGAAGCAAATTTTTACGTCAATGGAGAGGTTAATCGGCATACGTTATTGGAGTAATGCTAACCCTAACTGGCTGAGTCCGACGAAGATGCAAGGTGCCGGTAAAGTGATGGTGTGGGCCGGGATATGGGGTGACAGAATTATTGGACCAATTTTTGTCAGTGGAAATCTTAATGCCGAAAGGTATCTTAACATGTTGCAAGAAGAGATTTTCCCATCCCTGCTAAACGAGGAAGGTAACTTCCCAGTTTACTTCCAGCAAGATGGAGCTCCACCTCATTATGGTCTTCACGTGCGTCGGTATTTGGATCAGCAGCAGTTTCCGGATGCTTGGATTGGTCGGCGTGGTCCTGTGGAGTGGCCTCCCAGATCCCCAGATCTCACCCCCCTTGATTTCTATCTTTGGGGGCACTTGAAGGCCATGGTGTATCAGGAAAAGATACGAGACATAAATCATCTAAAGGAACGTATCACCAACGCCATTACAAGCATAACGTCAACTGTGCTAATGCGTGTTCATCAACAGTGGGGAACACGTATTGAAATGTGTTTTCAAAACAATGGCAACCATGTAGAGCATATTATATAAATAAAAATGGTTGTCCATAAAAAAATGTTTATTTTTCCTATGTATGGAAACTTACGGCCCACCCTGTACTATGAATATAAACATAACGTATCAAAATGATTGGTCATTAACACTGCATGTACCAGCGTTTAGGGTCGCCAGGCCAGGACAATATTGTATTCAGGGTCGCCAGGCCAGGACAATATTGTATTCAGGGTCGCCACCATAAAAGTTTGGGAACCACTGCTGTAAGCTATGGAATTCTTGGTACGAAAACGTTTGTCTGTAGCTCCACTTAACTTCGACATTACTGTATTATTTCTACTCAATTGTATATATTTCTATCCTTAGTATGTGAACTGTCATTGTATTAATAATATTTGTCATATGGACTATAGTCCGCCAATAAACCTTTCATTTTCATATGTTCTTACTTCGAGTGTTAGAGTAATTCCTCAGAATCACCGATTTGTGAATAAGGAGAGTGTTGTTCCCCGTATCAAACTTGGATTTTGCCGCATATTATTTATGAATTTATAAAATTTTTGTGTGCTTGTTGAAGTTGTTTAAACTTACTGTTAACGCTGTTTAATCAGTTGTTGGGGCAAAATACAGTTCATGCTCCACCTCAAGTCAAGTAAAGAGTCCTGCTGTTAGCATCGAAATCAACATTGTTTCTAATCAGAGGATGTATGTTTCGTCATTCTCGGTGTCGGTAAAGCATGAAATACTTCGTTTTACTAAAAAGGTATTATATATATACTAGTGTACCCGTGCCGTCAAGAATGACGGCAAAATATATATGAACCACGAAAATGGAGACTGCTGCAGAAATAAGAAGACGATTGGCAAGAGAACGACAACGTAGGAGAAGAGCAAGCTTATTAAGTCAGGAATGATACCTTGAACACTTAGTATAAAAAAGGATAGGATCATTATAAAATATATTTATTATTATTCCCGTCGCTTCGCTGACGGTTAGACAGGCTAAACTACAAAAAAAGAACACAGCCGTGAAAATTTTGAGCTTCACATTGTGTCAACATTTCTGAATCTGGTATCTCCCAAAACCTCCTCCTCACCATTCATACAACTTGGGGGCTAACCCACTCCCCCATTACCCCCACCCCTCCCCATTACCACACCCATCCCCCATTACCCCCAACACCACCCTTCCCCCTGCCTCACCCTTCCCCCCACCCCAATCCTTCCCCCCACCCTCACCCTTCCCCCCACCCCAACCCTTCCCCCCACCCTCACCTTCCCCCATTGCTAAACTACAGAAAAGAACACAGTCATGAAAATCTTGAGCTTCACATTGCCGCCCGTAATACAATAATTCATAGCTTCTAATTATTCCTATCTAATTCCTTCAGAGCGTGACACAATTCTGCAACAAACAGACAGACATATAAACAAACAAACAAAACTTGGCTATTATTATAATGGGGATATATATATATATATATATATATATATATATATATATATATATATATATATAATCTTCATATCAGCTTATATTTAGTTTGATATAGTTTAAAAACCCTTAACAATAATTGGTATTCGCTAAACTTAATACGATTTACGATTTAATGAAACAATTTACTAACAAATTAGTTAGTCAAAAGTGGGCAAGTGGCTTCAAAGTTTTTGTGCCCCGCTCCAGATAAATAAAGCTAAAGGAATAATTATAGGACAGATATTACGAGATCTGAAGAGAAGAGATGAAAATATAATGATTCCATTAATGAAAACCGTGAAGGAGACAAAAACTGAAATATTGATCAGTTCATAACATCCATGTGTACAAAAACGATAAATCAAAAGGAAACTAAACAACCCAGATATGACGGCTCTGCTTGGCTATGTGAAATGCAGTGTTCAAGTAAGCAATTCTCTTCTACACCACCAGGACGAATTTAAAGGCATGGCTATATATATATATATATATATATATATATATAAGGTGACGTATAATTCCCTACCGACCTTGTATCATTTCCACAGGCATGTTTTCAAGGTAAATAGAGAATTACAGAAAGAAAAGAATAACTAAATTCATTTCATTTTATTTACAAATATAAACAAAGTTTACATAAATTAATAAATTTCATTATTAAATATAGATAGATGCTGTACAGACAACTCGCGATGATGCGGAGGTCCAGTATAATATAAAATACTGTACAGTGTACTTACCTTAAGATTTGACATGTACATTAATTAATTAAGGTGTACATAGTTGTGGACGAGATTGTATGTAATGCAAGCCTATTAATGCAAGATAAGTAAAACTCATCTCAAAAAGGCAGGAAAATGCGAGTGCAATGATGGGATGATGCAGACAGAGGTGATGTACGATGATTCGGAGGTTGTATACCATATTTGTATTTGTAGTTGATAGTTTATTTGACCCCAACCATATATATATATATATATATATATATATATTCGTTTGGAAATTAGCTTCTAAATCATTATTATGAATAACTAATTGAGGTGATATTTACTTTAATATAAAATATAATATATAAATTATAAATCTTGAAACGTGTATACATTGTATATCTTGTGTGTATGGGTGAGAGAGAGAGAGAGAGAGAGAGAGAGAGAAAACATCCGTTCAGAACAGGTTAACCCGAAAATGAAATGTGGATGGTCTTAAGGGAGCCATCGGGCAGAAAGTAGCAAATCCCTAAATTAAGTTTTGAAAGAAGATTAACTTGTTTGAAGGTAAGTTTTAAATCTTTTTAGTGCTCGATGGTCTGTAGGTGAGTTCTACTATATATAAATACCATATATTGGGGCGTACAAGTCTACGGTCCAGATTAGTCGATCCCCTAACTTTCAATTTCAGATTTAGATTTTAGCCTATTCTGTGTGTTTAAGTCGACAAGTCGACCACCAACTTGCCAACATAAAAAGTAAAACTTTGTAAAAACCTTGTAAAAACCTTGTAAAAATTAGTTATCAAATCCTTCATCATCATCATCTGATATCATAAGTTCATTATATACATCCGAAGATACATTTGCGAGTGCTTCGTCATATGGATCCAATTCAGACGTTGACCAAAAGCGAGCTAATGCAGGACTGAGGACCTATGACAGGTAGACCTGTCTTTAAATACACGCTAAAATTGAAAGTAGAAGGTTAATTTTTTTAGACTGGGCCTATAAGTCGACGCCATGCTTTAGAGGCATAATTTTAAGCTTAAAATACCGACTTATACGTCCCAATATACGCTAAATAAAACTTCTTCCCTTCATCTTATTAAGAAGTGTATATATATATATATATATATATATATATATATATGTGTGTGTGTGTGTGTGTGTGTGTGTGTGTGTTAGATTAGCCTCGGTGGTGTAGTGGTTAGCGTCGCTGACTACGAATCCATCGGCCCCGGGATCGAGACCCGGTGACGGCAGCCGGCGCGCAGCAAAACCCAGCTGTTCATCCTTCCACACAATAAAAGAAAGTGGTTGGTAGATAAATAGTACCCTGAGTGGCCTAGTGGTTAAGACGCTGGATTTCTGGTGGGGCGTGGTTCGGATTCCACGTTAAACTGTATGTCTAAGATGGAGTGAAAAGCTTGACCTTCCTCAGAATGAACAATTCGGGCGGAAGCTAACCAAAGGTTAAAGGTATATATATATATATATATATCAGGACTGGGTCAAAAACGTATTTTTACTTGTATTTAAAATGAAATATAGCCATTTTCCGTATTTGCATTTATATTTGAGAATCTCGAAGGAAGTGTATTTGTATTTGATTGTTGTATTTGCAGTATTTGCTCAAATACATGTCAAATACAATACCTCAGCAAATCAGTAGGTTGAGCCAGGAGAACAGGTGCGCCGTAACTGATGAGCGGTTTGAGAGTTGATGTTTGTAAAATGTAACCAGTAACGAATTTTTTTGGTTAATTGTTTACGAAATAGGATTTAGTAATGCTCACTTTTGTTTACTTTTAACTTGAATTGTCTCAAAACGTGAAGAAATAATTAGTTGACAGAAGTCACAACTAGCTAATTTGAAACTCGTATTTGTATTTGAACAATTTACATTTGTATTTGCGAAATAAAAAAAGCTGCAAGTGTGTATTTGTATTTGACATTTCCAAAATTACAATACAGGCAGTCCTCATATAGCGATGTTAATGCGTTCCTGGAAAACGCATCGTTATCTGGATTACGTTTTCCCATAGGTTACATGTTATAAGTGGGGGTTACGTTCCTGGACTTTGGACAAACTATTTTCGAACCATTATTTACACAATAAATGAATAGTTTAACAAAACCTTAGAGTGTAATATAGTGTAAAATCTAACATTTAAAATATTTAATAGCAAAGAAAAAAGAAAAGAAAAACTTTCTCCATCACTAATTCTTCCTTTTTGGTGCCATGCTATTAATCGCAAGTCAATATTTATTATAAAATTACAAAAATAATAAATGTTTGTTATGTAAACACTGGAATAACGATCGAAAATGGCGACGCTGGTTCAACTGAACGTTCTACTGTAGACTCCTTGTTGCCAACCGGTTGCCGAAATTTACGTAAGGTGCTGCTACTTCGACGAAATTCTCCAAATGTCGGTATTGCGAGGAATGAGCATCAGTATCTGGGTTGGAGGTTATAATGTATAAACGTCGTTATTGCGAAAATGTCGTTATCTGAATCGTCGTTATCTGAGGACTGCCTGTATTTATATTTATATTTGTAGTTGACAAAGTGTATTTGACCCCAGGCCTGATACATAGGCCTATATATAAATAGTGTTTGGAGAGAGTTACACATATAAATACTCTTTCAATTATTCGCAGATGCGTGTTTTATGTGTGTATACACGCCTGTATACACCTCCCAAATTGACACACCCTACTAGTATAGTTGCTCTGAAAAATAATGCATACACTGCAGTGATATCATTGAAATTTATTTATTATTAACAAATTATTTGTAAGTATAAAATCCTTAGACTTTTCTCCCACCCTGTATATAGGCTCAATAGAACAGCGACACACACACACACACACACACACCGATGTCTGAGAAAGAGTGACGAAGATATGCGTTGTTTTCTTGCAGGCAATTGTGGGCGGGACCTATTATCGTCTTTGGAACTTAAAATATGAGCTTATATATATATAATATATATATATATATATATATATAAGCTCATATTTTAAGTTCCAAAGACGATAATAGGTCCCGCCCACAATTGCCTGCAAGAAAACAACGCATATCTTCGTCACTCTTTCTCAGACATCGGTGGTGTGTGTGTGTCGCTGTTCTATTGAGCCTATATACAGGGTGGGAGAAAAGTCTAAGGATTTTATACTTACAAATAATTTGTTAATAATAAATAAATTTCAATGATATCACTGCAGTGTATGCATTATTTTTCAGAGCAACTATACTAGTAGGGTGTGTCAATTTGGGAGGTGAAAATTAATTTTTGCCAATTCCTTCACTGAGGGGTTTTAAAAATATGTTTTTGGATGTGAAGAATTCAAATCTGCTATTATTTTTGTGATTGCTCAACACTTAGCTTGGTAAATCTACGTTTGATTAAAAAGCACATAAATTGCTCTCGGAAAACAACATTTATTAATTTTAGCTTCTCAAAATGTCAGGTAATGCTATAAAAATTTTAGTTTCTCTGCATAAAACATATCCTAGTAATCATAAAACATATCCTTGTAATCATAAAACAACATTAGAAAGTAATGACATCAGTAAAAAAAAATATTTAAACAAGTTTCATCAAGTCTTGCTTTGATTCGTTCTTGGACATCAGCCGCCGACTTGCTTCTTGACCTCTGATATAGCCCTCACGTTTCTCATCTTTATACACCCTGCCTGCTGCCTCTGTGACTTGTTTCACACACCTCTCTATTGACTGAGCATGACAGGGCCACTGTGGAACTTGCATAGGCTTGTCAAAGAACTTCTTTACTTCCGCTGTAGTCAGTTTACATGTCAAAGGAGGTTCAAATACCCCGTCAGACCAGTCTGTCAGCTCCAACACGGAAGAAGCACTGGGGTTGATGGAAGGTGTCTTCCTGGGACGTACAGAAAGATCTCCAAGTGTGTTATCATCTCCACCCCTCATGTCAACAATCTTTTGGACACCAGCTCTCCTCTCCTCACTGTCATCTGAGCACAAGAGTGTCTGGATTATCATTTCGCTGAATGCATACCATGCTGAGCGCTTGATGGTTGGCAAAACAGCATCCATTACAGCCTTCTTTTGCAGCCTAACTAGCCGCAGCTGAAACAAGATGTGGCGTGGGCCTTCCACCCAAGAGTGTTTTACTTTGATGTTGAACCAACAGGGGTAGTACACACCAACAATGTATTCCATTATCAGTCTTAAGTTGTTGAGGGCTTTGCCTTTAAGGCCATGTTTTGAAACCCATATGCGACAAAGCCTGTTTGCTGTTGTCAACCACCTTGAATGGCTCACTGGACCAATTTCAAGAAGGGCCAGATCTGTGGGAAGTTCTCCTGTCCTTATGGCCTGTGTGATCCTATACCCGTACGCTTGATCAGTAGAGAGATCCTTTACGACATTGTCACTCAGTGAAGTAAGAGGCTCTCCAATTGAGAGTTTGGTGAATGAAGGATCAATTTCAAGTTCGGTTGCAGTGTCTAGCATCTTGCCAATGTTACCTGTCCACTTGTTGTTAGACAAGGTCTTCCCATCCAGTGCTGTGATCAAGTGTCGCAGGGGTAACTCGTTAGTGTGGAGGGCACAAACCAACCAGATCAGCTTACGGCAAAGCTTGACCTCTACCCAATGCATGGAACCACCCTCCCAGCCAGTGTTAACATTTGTAGAATCACCTCCAATGGCCTTCAGGCTTTTATCAATGCCCTTCTTCTTCATGAAATCTACAAGATTATCAGCAATAACTTCAGCAGGTTTTTTTCTCGTTGAGCCTTTCTCAGGAGTGAAGTGGTAGAGATATCTTCCACCTGGCTCACTGCACACAGAATAATGCTCTTCTTTGATGATGCTGGGGAACTGACGATCTGAATTGTCTGCTTTCAGCATAACTTTAGTTGTATCTTGACGGCCGTCAAAGAAGATGCAGTCAATTTCACCCTTCTTACAAAGATCATCAAATTCCTGATCCAGGGATCTCATAACTTTTTCTTGGGCCCTCTTGACTTTATTGTGATCAACTACAAGTCTCTTCTTCTTCAGTGATCAAGCCAGCATCCATAAAGGCAGCAGTGGTGATGGCAGCTGTGGCACGCAGGCCAACACCATATCTGATGCTATGCATAGCAACATTAGGTATTTCTAATGTGTTGTACTCTGGCTTTTTATTGGAAGTTGAAGACGTGCTTGGTATTTCTAATGTCACTTCATAACTTCCATCCTTTCCATCTTGAGCATCAGCTATTTGTTCTTCATTTTCATCATCAGAGAAAATTATTTCATTTGATGGCATTGAAACATCCTGCTTACTTATCTGCTTATATTCAGCAAGCCTTCTTCTTTCGTCTTCTTGCCACTTCTGCTTTTTGACTTGTCTGTTGTGCTCAGGTTGATCTGGCAAGCCAATCTGATGTGGTCCAATAGAACCAGACTTGTCTCTCTGACCTTTAATGAAAGCAAGTTCCTTCACAGGGATCTTCATCTCCCTAGGGCATGTACAGTTAATGTGAGTTTCGTTTTTGCAACCAGCATCAGTAGTATAGCCGAAAAAGGGGAGAGTGCAAGAATGTTGCAGGTTGTTATGTAATGTTGCAAAGGGGGGTGGGGTTGTTGCAAAGGGGGGTGGGGGTTGTTGCAAAGGGGGTGGGGGTTGCAAAAAAAAAAGAAAAAAAAGAAAAAAAAGAAAAAAAAATACCCCAAAGGGCCCTTTGTTGCCAACCTAGGTTGCAAGGGGCATGCAACTTGGGGGCCTCCCCCAAGCTATTCCCCCCAAAGGGCCAGAGAGAAAGGAGGAGAGAAAGGAGGAGAGGTGTTCACCTGGCAGGAGCCAAGTGCATATTAAGACTTCAGCCGAGTAGGCGTTGTTTTATAGGCTCCTAATCAGCCAGAATCAGCCAGTTGACTGAGCCAAGGGGGAGGGGTACACCTGAAGGAGAGAGAGACACCTGAAGAAGAGAGAGACGCGTGTAGGAGAGAGAGAGACGCCTGAAGGAGAGAGAGAGACACCTGAAGGAGAGAGAGAGGAGTTCTCCCCCAAGTTATTTTCGTTTTCCTAACCTAAGAGGCCACTAAGGGGTTTTACCAAAGGGCCTGAAAGAGAAGGACCAGAGGTCCTTGCTCGGCTGGGAGCCGAGCTGGAATGAGTCTTTCACCAACTTCTCGGTCTTTTATAAGCCTCTATTCTGGCTGAGTTGCCAGATAGCGCAATGTGTTCCAGATAGCGCCATGTATTCCAGAAATATTAATCATCCATTGTGTAACACAATATGATGGTAGTTATTCCAATTAAATTCTGTATATTAAATAAATACACACTCAATCTTTATTAATTGCATACCTTTCCAGTTTTTTTGCAATGATCGGATTGCTCTTGCTAGATATATATTATTATGCTATATATACATATATACATTCTTTTAAACATCTTATGTTAGGTAAATATATATATATATATATATATATATTTTTTTTTCATATAACATTTAATTTTAGTTTAGAAGCAAATTTAACATTAACTTCATTGAACTTGAAGTTAAAGAAACAAATAACATAGTTTACCTTCGAAAACTTCATAATAGAAAATATTTAATTTTATGGTTAACTAGTTTATTTCGTTTACTATAATTATATATATACAGTCTTTTAAACAGCTTATGATATATATATATTATATATATATATATATATATATATCTGAACTCTTTCAGCTAAAGAAGCCTTATATATAGAATTGGTTGTGTAATAGCTGATATTAAACTCTCAACATGTTCTGAAAAGCACGGCTTATAATCTCCTTCCCCATATCCGTACAAAAATAGCACTTCAAGACATTATTGTATAGAAATAAGGTAACACAAGTACTACAAGAAATAAATCCTAAAATAATTATATAAGACCGAAGTAATGGTCTGGCGTGAATCCAATTAAACTCTGTTTATAAACATTCGAATATCAGTGGGGAAAAACGAACGGAAATGAAAATTTATGAAACAATTCGACGATCGTCATTCCCCAAACCCGTATATATATATATATATATATATAATATCTAAGTTGTATCGAGATGAAAATTTACGAAACACACGAGTCTCTTTCCAAGCGAAAAAAATTGAAACAATATGAAAATTTACGAAACAATTCAATTAAAAGTTGAAATTAACCAAAACTCAATTCGCTAGAGGTAAGGAATTCCGAGAATCTGCCCAACTCGATTGACCATAATTTACCTTTCTCCTAGACAGCTTGAACAAAACCTCTCTCGACTCCATTTCTTAGATATGCCCACAATTATATATATATATATATATATATATATATATATATATATATATATATATATATATAGAGAGAGAGAGAGAGAAGAGAGAGAGAGAGAGAGAGTTTTGTTCAAATAACGGGATATGCTTGTTTACCATTGTGTTCGAACACAATTGCTGCTTCGAAAAACAGTTGTTCGAATTATTCGACGTTATATTGAATTGGAAAGGTTTTCACCCCACCTTAGACCCGCAGTTTAACATTAGAAAATTCTGAAACCTGACTCAGTGCCAAAATGAAACACCAAATAATTGTCCCCTAGCGCAATTGGAAAGGTTTTCACCCCACCTTAGACCCGCAGTTTAACATTAGAAAATTCTGAAACCTGACTCAGTGCCAAAAAAGAAACACCAAATAATTGTCCCCTAGCGCAATTGGAAAGGTTTTCACCCCACCTTAGACCACACAGTTTAACGTTGAAACCGAATGTTCTTTTAAAATATAATTAGGATATATTTCTTTATAACCTCTCGATTACATTAGTGACTAATGATGCGGGAAATTCTGAGTAAATATTTTCTCGAAAACTATGGGTGATAGAAAAATTCTGAAACCATATTTGGAATCAGTATCAAAAGTTCTATACGAATAACCAAATAATTTTCAAAGAAGAATACGAGCATTAAATCTATTGGTGAAAATATATATATGTTACTCGTCCGGTCCCGTTATAGCGGATTGGTACACGTCATAGCTCCACCCAGCTACATCGGCAGCCAATCACTACGAACATCTGGTCTTTTGGGGCGGAGCTTGGCGATTGTGCCTATAAAAGGGGATATTTTTCAGTTTGGAGTAACAGTAGCTATTTTCGCGTCAGTGAATAATCATTCCCTCCACCATGGACCTGTACGTCTCCCCAGACTTGTATGAAGAGAGTGATACTGCAGCATTAACCGCAATTAGCCTTTTTAATGCGGTTGACCGTGATGAATTATTTACAACGCAAACCGTAGAAGATATGTGCAGTGACGCTCCTTACAACCCGACGCAAGGGACTACCATAGAAATGTAAGTGTCTATAATTAGAATTTATATATGGATGGGGTGTAGTATCTCGTCAAATAGTATACTCGCCAAAAATGTCAATCAATGTTATTTTGTTACCCCATTATGCTAAAATCGAAATTTTATGGCATTCAATGTTATTCCTCGAACCAAAGATATCTTCACATAATGGGGATCTGTCTGTATACTCTGTATATGTTTTAAAAGCATTATTCCTTTAAGGTCCGATGAGGATTTGACACGTGTTATACAATCTTTTGAAGAATCTCGGAATACGGGGGATACACTGAACAGTCAACAATGTCACACATCCTCCACCATGGACATGTACGTCTCCCCGGAATTGTATGAAGAACGTGATACTGCAGCATTAACAGCAATTAGTCTTTTCAATGCGATTGACCGTGGCGAATTATTTCCAACGCAAACCGTTGAAGATATTTGCAGTGAAGCTCCTTACAACCCGACGCAGGGGGCTACCATAGAAATGTAAGTGTCTATAATTCGTTTTTATATATGGAGATTTGTAGTATCTCGTCAAATAGATACTCGCCAAAAATGTCAATCAATGTTATTTGGTTATCCCCATTATGCTAAAATCGAAATTTTTATGGCATTCAATGTTATTCCTCGAACCAAAGATATCTTCACATAATGGGGATCTGTCTGTATACTCTGTATATGTTTTAAAAGCATTATTCCTTTAAGGTCCGATGAGGATTTGACACGTGTTATACAATCTTTTGAAGAATCTCGGAATAGGGAGGATATACTGATCAGTCAACAATGTCACACCGAAATAATGTAAGTGTTTTTCGATCTTTTGGGGATAAGAAGACACAATATATTTTCATAAACTTATTAAATGAAAGAAATCAGTACAATAAACAACTACAGAATATATCGTTACAAATATACGAACAAAAACATTATAATATACAACGAGTACGTACAATTGGAAAACGGTTTTTTATCTGTCTGCATACCATTTCATCGTTTCGGCGAGTGTGACACGGGTCAAATAAATTTAAAAAATTTATAAATTCTTTATCATTTGACATATGCATGAGAAATGAGACGCAGTACATTCCGCAAACATTAGTAAAATATCCTTGCATGCGAAATGGGGTCCACACAACTTCGGGAATATGTAACTGAGCGAGAAATTTTACAATAATAGGGTCACTCCAGGGTTGAGAACCGAGTGAATCAAAATAGCACAGGCGCTGTCTATTTTTAAAATAGACAGCGATCCAGTGAATCCCTTCATTACCGATGATGTCTGTGTTCGACTACCGCATTCTCGCGTACTTGGCAAACTCAATGTTTCGCAAACACGCCGATAAATTTGGAACGTGTGACTCGCTCCATTACTTTCTGAAGTGTATTAGCATCCATTTTAAAAGTCAGTGATAACGCTTCTAAATCTATCTACTTCTATTAGGGCTTGCGATTCGAGATATACTAGTACACTAATAGGAGCGTCTATAGGCTTGGCGAATTCCAGCCGCACTGAGATTTTCCGCTCTGCTGTGGGGTTAAATGGGTATTTACGCTAGCAGATAAGTCAGGTGTAATGTCAAACGGGTAAAGGTTAAATTGATCAATGAATTCTTCCTGCGTTACCCCATTACCAAGCTCATCACAATCACCTGCAATATGGGTCAGATTACTATAGGCTCTGGCACAAAGAGGTAACACAGCGTCTGATGAATAGTCCGTACCCATTGTTCCACCCAAAGCAGTGCCATTAACGTATAGAGTTATATTTTTAAGTCCGAAATTCTCGAATTTAAAGGCACTCTTTTATATTTTCCATTCACCGAAGCGTGGTCCTGCATGCCGATTAATATCCTTTTAGGAAGATTTCCCAGGGCAATGTTTTCTATCTGCTTCGATGCCAACCCTGCAGGAACCGTATATAGTTTGATCTGCACTCTGTTAATAGGATATTTCACTGTAGCGTTTAGTAAATTTTTCTCAATTTCTAGTTGTTTTGGTGAACTTAATTTCACTCGCCGTACGCGGAGGTATGTGTCCATAATGTGAACCACAACTGACTTTGCACCCTCTTCTTGATTCGCATCCAGATTTAAGCAGATCTCAGGACTCGTGCGGGTGAGCTTTATTTTCATATCCACCCCGTTCACAAGCAACTTCTCCTGGAAAGTGAAATCTGTGTGCAACCGTTCAAAACACTCGTATATTTTCTTTTTAGAATTTTAAATTTGTCCTTTATACTATTTTCATCTTTAGTTTGATAATATCCCTCCGCACTTAAAAAGGTAGCCTTCGCTTCTTTGGAAAAGTTGAGGACATTTTCCAAATAGGCTCGTAGATGATAGTACCCCGTGCCTGCCGATATGTTGGTCTGATTTAAATATACGTCACACTGGTTGAATATGGCGTGCAGAAAGTTTGTTTCAGGGTATACAGCATATTTGTCATCGCAGACCGTTCCATCAGAATGGGCTATACGTAGCTTAGCGTACATGTGCACACAGCTTGGATCAAAAAAGTAAGGACCTGAGCTGGGTATCACGAATTCTATAGGTGCACTCGGGGAACTAATTGTGTTTAAAGGGTTAATTGTAATAAAGTCACTGTGCTCAATAGAAACTTGGGTTGGCGGGAGCTCAAAAAAGGACAGCTCCGATTTACAGCATTGTGAACTACATGGGTGGATGAAGCGTGCCATGGCGAAATAGTGACTCCTCTCTCGACAAGTGGTAAACAAACTATGATTCATGAGATCAATATCCTTAGCTTATATCAGTCAAAAAAGTGGTCAACCATAGGTTTCATTCGCTTACAGCATTTCTTTTTTGATAGCCTTTTACGTTTAATACCACGTGACCCCTTCTTCTTCCAGGGAGTCCTCTTCTTCTTCTTCCCGCCACCACGCATTTTTCTCTTTGCATCTTTGATGATTTCGTCCCGTGTACGCTTTAAATGTTTTTTTAGAGCTTCTTTAGGTTTAGCCCCGGCCAATATGTCTTCTGCAGTGTTAAGGCCTGATTGTAGCGCTTTCCTTCCAGGTATCTGGCACCCCTCTTCAGTAAGGAACAGCCGTACGTAGTATGGATGAAAAATGGACCAAGTCCACTACCGCGCTGGTATCTCCCCCTCGATAGACGGTGAAAGGCTTTCTATCCATTATAACTCAGTGCGTCGAAAGTGTAGCTTCACTGTTAAGCTCCCGTTACCGAATGGGAAGTTTTCACCCTCAATCGTTCTTATTATATTGAGATATTGGTTATTAAATTAGTTGCGACATTCACATAATGGGTCTGTCATATGTAATACTCAAACTCCTTCCTCTATGGTTGGGGATGTGAGCAATGCGCAGCAGGCGTGCCTGGGTATCCCCAACAAACTGGTGCTCCACTATATTACTGTAAATATAGCACATGTCTGGGGACTTTTCAGCCAATTTCTCCATCTTCAATTGATACATTAATCTGGACAAGTCATGCTGTGTCTCGTGAAATGTGTCTCTTTGGAAGACTGCGCTATATCGGCCATTGGTTAGAATTTGGAACTTTCTATGGTCTTTAATACGTCTGTTAGTCTTTGATTTTAGGATTAGTGTATGTGCAGGGTTGTTTTTCGATTTCGTATACTAAATCATTCGTAAGGTTTGAGTTTCTTAAACTTACGTTTAAACCTCTCACAACATCCTCGGCCGAACCATATTGACCCGGCCCTAGTCTTACTTCTGTACTGTAATACCGTGCAATCTTAGTCCGAGCGATGAGCATAGTTTCATCCATAGCTACCCCAGCTTTTTCACACTCGTCAATGTCTCTAAGAATCGTAAAAACGGTTTCTCTATGTTCAATATTTAAAAAGACGGTGTCCAGCTGAATTTCGCATATCCCCACCTCATACGAATCACGACCCAATTCAATGTGCCCATGGAGTTCTGTTACAAAGTTGGCTAGTGTGTTGTTAGGGTGTACAGACAGGGACGAGGAGGACGGGAGTGTGACGTAGAAATGGTTAGGAGCCATGTTGCATACTATTTAAGCTTCATTATTGCATCAGCTTTTATATAGGTGTTGAAGCTTTCTGGGTACCCTAGCCATTTCACCAGGTACATTTTTCTCCTTCCTAACCTTTGCTTCCTAAAATTTTCTCAATTTTAAACACATTTTTTTCTAAATTAAACGCAACTTTCTGCAATTCCTCGCGGTAAAAGCCTCCTGAGATTTCTTCCCCATTCAAATCTTCAATGTAATACATCATTATCCACCTTTAGGTCTCACAGCCCTAACTTTAAAAATCTCGCGTGTCCATCCTTGCTCAAAACCCTTTGCGAATTTATTCCCCGAACGCGACAGCCTTACATAATCATTGATTTTGAAGCGCGTAGAGTGTGGTGGTGGTGGTGGTGATCCATCTCTTCTCGGGTGCGTACCTCTTTCTAAAACTTCGTTAGGTGTTGCCCCAATCGTGCGATGGTGTGAGCGGTTGTAGGATGATGCCAATGATTC
The DNA here is from genome assembly GCA_023014485.1 of Bathynomus jamesi. Taxonomy (NCBI): domain Eukaryota; kingdom Metazoa; phylum Arthropoda; class Malacostraca; order Isopoda; family Cirolanidae; genus Bathynomus; species Bathynomus jamesi. The sequence continues at coordinate 114,271 of JAJOZX010005783.1, read as the reverse complement.
CAGAATGTCTAGAAATCTGTATGTGTTTTTATGTGTAAAATAACGGTGCATGCGTTCCTTTATGGTGCGCTGAACTCTTTCAGCTAAAGAAGCCTTATGTATAGAATTGGTTGTGTAATAGCTGATATAAACTCTGTCAACATGTTCTGAAAAGCACGGCCTATAAATTCCTTCCCATATCCGTACAAAAATAGCCAGGAACCCTGTTTTCTTTTAACATTAGCGTTTTGGTGGCTTTAGCAACTGTTTCAGGTGATTTATTTTTCAGAGGAACTAGCCACAGATATCTAGAGAATACGTCTATTATGAATAGAATGTAGCGGTAACCATCGTTATACACAGAATATCTTTGCATGTCTGATAAATCTGCTTGCCAAATAGAATCAATCGAGGAAGCCGTGTCTTGGCTGTTTTAAACCTTTTTCTCACAGGCTTATGAAGCGTATAAGCGTCCTGCTCCCTCAAAAATCTTTCAACATCTTTTTTTCCTACTCCGTAAACACTTCTGTACAGTCTATCTACGCCGCCGTAAGAGGATGGGGTAGAAATGTCATAATAGCGTTTAGTTAATACGTTAGCCATTTGCGTATTTTAGAGGCACGTGGGTAGGGTTGGTTTAACCTCTTCTTGCTCCTCTTCAAAGGTGTTACCGCCGGGGGTGACGGCGCCTTCAATTGTGTCACAGGCGTTGCATGTTCCAAGTCTTTTAACCTGTTCAGATTTCCTATCAACGTTTTAGGGACATTTATTTGTTGTAGTCTTGCTTTAATATGCTTCCATCCTGATGGTGATGGCCTATCCCACTTTCTCACCAGATCATGGACAATGTCTACGATATTCGATCCCTGTACCTTTGATCCTTCCACAATGATCTCCCCTGTATCGGTCCATTGTATGGCGGGATCCTCATTCAATATATTATAAAGACTTAAGCCTTTACTCCTCAATGTAAGTGGGAGGGTATTTTTTAATACATGTTCGATATGTTGTGTGGCTAATCTTTTTGGTTGGTCAGCTGTGTCGTCGGGCACAGATCCTATGTCGCCATCGTCCCCCGTGCTGTGCCTAATAACCACAGGAATCTCTGTAGGGCTCTTATAATTTTCGTACTCGTGAAGAAATTTCTGCAGAGCTTCTTGGTATAAGATTCTTTTCTCATCAGGTGTTTTTTCACTGTTTAATAGGGCTAACAATTCGCTTTCCATTCTTTTAAGTCTGCTTTTACGGGGATCTAGATACGTGTCTGGATTCCTTTGCAGTGAGGCGTACACCTCGTGGGGAATCACTACCACTTTCTTCATTATATTAATCTTGTCAGTAAAGGACCCAAAACTGAAAATAAGATGGGGAGAAATGACCCTCCTGTTTGTACAATAATTCGTTTTTTTCTTCGCTACAGTTTGGCTTTTACGAGCGAGTGCACGTATTATGTTCTTGTAGCGGCGTAGGCGAGCCTTCTGATGGGTTTTCATTGATACATTGCAATTTATAACGTTAAGACAGATTTCACAGATGCATTTTAAAAAGTCGGCATCGATATTTTTAATAAACATCTGCTGCATTGCCCTGGGCAGTCGATGATAGATTTTTATTAATTCACGGTATTTCTTTAGTCTCTTTGTCATTCTGGAATATACACCGTTTCAGGCTCGTTTGGAAATATATTCGTTCGCAGAAGCACTCTAAACGTGTTTCGCGGATGAAGGTCGCAAAGCAAATATCCGTAACGCGTGCTTGTAGCTTCTTTATAAATTTCCAAAAACTCCTTACGCTGATTCGGGAACATTTGATTGGCTAATACCCCAATTTGTGATACATCTCTACGTTGCGCGAATAAGACTAGATATTGCGTATTTAACGACACATCGCGCATGTATCTATTTTTGAAAATAGATTCTGATTGATGAAGAACACGCTTATGTTAAGATGGTGGGAGAATACTGTAAATGTCTCGGCAAACGTTTTATCCATCTCCAACATGAGATCGTCAATTACAATGATTGTATGTTCATTTCCCTTTAACGAATTACGTCATATACGCCTTTGTGGAACAAAATATCATCTTGGTACTCGTTGAACACTGATTGATACGTCGAATAGCACCATATAACTTTATGCACAAATTTCGAGAACATCTCTCCCTTTTCTTTAATGATTTTAAGCATAAACACAGTTTTACCACATCCTGTAGGTCCAGATATAATACATGTGGATGGGCTCGTGAATCTGAAATTTTCTACAGAGTCCATTTCTAACACGTCACACTCCTAAGTGAGTCATTCACAAAATATTACAAATTTTGAGTGCTGATCCTTATATTTCTTCTCCCACAGAACCGTGAATGACGATGAGGTAGAGCAGCCCATCATTACGGATGACCTCGACGACAGTGTAGTTGTGATCTCCTCCCCTGAACCCTCACCAGCGATACCGGTAACACGTCCAAAGCGGAGGTATGAGATACCCACGTCAGGTATAAAGCGACCGAAATACGCGCCTGTTGCAGCGGTAATAGATCACAACCCTCAACCTCTTACGCAACAACACCCCCAGCAGCACCTAATATATCCCCTTATTCATCCGCCGCCCCCCGTTCTGTTAATAATAGAGCCCCAGCCATCAACCTCCTACGCAACAGGGCCCCCATCAGCAGCACCTTCCGCTAATATACCCCATAATTCTTCCACCGCCCCCCGTTCTGTTGAGGAAGATATAACGCTCGAATTGGTGCGCTCCGCAGCCCCCACCCCAGCCTTGACTAGAAATCGGTATAGAGTCAGGGTCAACCCTAGAGTCATGTATAGCAATGGTATTGAGCGCGGACTACGCCGGGTTGTAGAGCGTATTATAGAGTTTGCTCTTCAGAATCGCGACGAGCGTGAAGTCAGGACGAGTCTGTCCTTTGGATTCGGGTCAGATGACGGTGATGTAGACGATTATTGGGTGATAGTGCCATTTAGACGTTTGGCGGCTGAAGATGTAGAATATATATTAGGACGTATAATGCAAGCCGCCCAAAGTAGTATAGCCTTCAATATGGACAACTTCACGGTAAATATTGACCATGTATACCGTGTTGCGGGTCATAGTGCCATACCGTATACTCTTAACCTCAATTCTCAAGCTATTTATAGACGGCATATAACGTCGATCGTGGTTGCGGCTTTATAGCAGTACTCTTAACGTATGTTTACTGTACAAAATACACGAACTCAAAAAATTTGGTTGCCTACAGTCGTGGAGCGTGCCCGTAAACTAGCTGTAGACTGTGAACTTGAATTTGACTGTAATATGGGTCCTGAAGAGCTGAGAAGGGAAGAACAGGAAATGAATGTCCGCATAGTTGTGTTTGGGTTGGATGATCGTCGTAGGACTGTGTATGTTTTTAAAAGCTGTGTGAGAGATCGTACAAGGCCCCTACTTATTTTAGGATTGTCAGGGACAACGTATCTCCCCATCCGTAATATAAGGTGGCTTTATGCGAGTTATGACAAAAGTCGAAAATATGGGAGACATCATGATTTGTGTAAGGGGTGCCTCGAGTTTGCGGATGATATAGTGAGACATTGTAAAGAATGTCACATGGTATGTGAGCAGTGTAAAAGCACCAAATGTGAAAGCCGTGTAGTTGAAGCTGAGAAGAGAGACTGTGATGTGTGTAGACGCACATTTTTCAATAATAGCTGTTTTGATTTCCATAAATCAATTGGCACGTGCAGGAAAATGAGAATCTGTGAATGTGGTATGTTTCACACAATGGATAATTGGGGAAAATTTAAGCACAAGTGTGACGTAATTCACTGTCCTACATGCCAGGAGGAATATAAGGCGGATGGAGTAAAGCCTGTATGTTATATGAAAGATGCTAAGCCTAAAAATAACCCTTGTATAACTGTATACTACGATATAGAAACATATACGAACGCTGAAACCAAAGAGGTAATTCCACATTTACTTGTGAGCCAGACTATCTGTGATGAGTGTATGGATATCGAATGTGACGAGTGCCCCAAATGTGATAAACGGACAAACGTTTTTAAAATGTCAGCGATAGTCCTGTGAAACTATTTGTGTCCTATATTGTCAAGTTAGCCGACAAGTTCAAAAAAATGACTGTGTATATTCTCGCCCATAACGGGGCAAAGTTTGACACGCAGTTCCTTTATAAGGAGTTGCTTGAACACGAATCCTCTGAGATATTTACAGGTGATCCATTGAAAAGAGGCAACAAATTAATACAGATGCAGATAAGAGGCAATGTACAATTTAAAGATACTTTATTATTCACACCTTGTAAATTAGCAAAGCTACCCAAGGTGATGGGAGTAGCAGCTGAAGTTTCCAAAGGATACTTCCCTTACACTTTCCTCACCAGCGAGACTTTAAACTACGTAGGCCCACCCCCCCAAACATTATTTTGACGGTGTGGATGAACGTGAAGACTTTGATCGATACTACACAGTTTTAATGAAAGTAACCCTTATAATATAGCTGATGAATGTGAGCGTTATTGCGTGAATGATGTGCGCGTGCTTAGAGTATGTTTCCAGACCTTTAGAAGGATGTACATAGCCCGTTTCAAATGCGATCCACTGCAAGTCGCAACCACCATCGCATCATTATGTTTTACGGTGTTCAAGAATAACTTCATGCCGAAAGACACCTTAGCCATTATTCACCGAAACAATCCCCGCAGTTACGGGCACAAGGCTATTTACTGGCTCATGCACCTACAGCAACAGACAGGTTTATACATAAAGCACGCCCGCAACACGGGTGAAGTACCTATTAAGATTAATGGACGTGTTTTTTGGGTTGATGGGTTAAGTGAAAACCGTGTCACTGGTGTGAAGACTGTGTACTCCTTTAACGGTTGCTGGTGGCATGGATGCCCCCGTCCTGAGTGCGGAATCACCGGAGATATCCACGGTAGGTCTCCTGCCGACTGTCTTGCATCGACCCGCACCCGCGATCAACTTATAGGATCACAGTTCACTCACAAAGTCTTGTGGGAGCATGAATATGATGCACGGATGGAGACAGACGAGGTGTACCGTGAGGAAATAAAAACGATCAAGCGCTCAATGGTGCTGGATCCTCTCAAATGTGGTGATAGCTTGTTTGGAGGACGTACAAATCCTTTCAGACTATACTTTCCACCTACGGAGGGCGTGAAGCTCCATTACTACGATTTCTGTTCTTTATACCCATACGTGATGAAGAGCAATCCGTACCCCGTGGGCGCTCCTGAGAAACTGGTGGGACCTAGCCTACCCTCCATCAATGAATTTTCAAAAAATTTGAATGATCGTTACTTTGGGCTCTCTTTCGTAGACGTACTCCCCCACGCAATTTATGGATGCCGATCTTACCTGTCGTTATCGACGACAAGCTCATGTTTCCCCTGTGCGTGAAGTGCGCGGAAGAGGATAACGGCGAATGTAACCATATACCCCACCAGCGTAAGATCAGAGGCGTATATACAAGTCCTGAGTTGGCCCTAGCCGTACGCCATGGTTATAGAATACTGAAGATACATGAGGTGTGGAGTTTCAGAAGCTACCCAACCTTTTCACACCATATATAAACACCTTTTTGAAGGATAAGGTTGAGGCATCAGGGTATCCGCGAGGAGTTGATACCGAAGATGAAAAGTCTGCCTATATTCAACGTTACCGCGACCGCGAAGGTATACAACTTGATCGTGTCCAAATTGTAAAGAATCCTGGCAAGCGCTTTAGTGCAAAGTTGTGTCTAAACAGTCTATGGGGAAAATTTGCGCAGAATACCGGCAGAGGGAGCATTCATTTGGCACAAAGTTATAGCGATGTCTGGGATTATGCCAATGCCCCCGATAAAGAGGTCATGGAGATCGTAAATGTAGGTAATACTTACGTAATAAAGTACAACAACACTGAATTTGCCACAGATACCTCAAGGGTTACAAACATACCTGTGGCCAGCTTCACAACAGCCTACGCCCGTATAAAACTTTGGGGTCTATTGCATTCTCTTGGGCGGAGAGTATTGTATGCCGATACAGATAGCGTGATATTCACAGAGAGGGAGGGTGAATACATGCCCACTATTGGGGAGTTCCTCGGCGAGCTCACTGATGAGATCAAGGATGAGTATGGGGACAACGCATACGCCGACTCTTTTGCCTCAACAGGACCTAAGACTTATGGGGTACGGGTCAGGGTGGGGGAGGAATTGAAATATATCGTGAAGGCAAAGGGTATTACGCTCAACCATGCGAATCGGGAGGTTGTTAACTTTGAGTCGTTGAAGGATCTAGTATGTTTGGATGAACAACCTCCCCAACTAATTGTAGGCACCCACAATTTTCGGGCGCAGAAGCTGGGGGGCGTGAAGGAACTTAGGGTACGATGGTGTGCCGTAACACCTATAGGAAACGTTACCAGTTACCTGGTACCTATGATACCGTACCCTTTGGATACCAATACTGCTTCTAACTCACACGTCTTGTATATAATCGTATCTATTTGTAAATATATATATATATATATAACTTGACTATCTCGTTTATTAAATCGTATTTGTAATATATATAACTTGAATATCTCGTTTTTAAATAAATCATATTTCAAATAGCGTTTCACTTTCCCCTTTGTGTGTGTGTGTGTGTGTGTGTGTGTGTGTGCAGGTGAAAGTTCTAAGCTCCGCCCATGTAAGACCGTGAGTCATGCTACTATCTGGGAATCCCTGCGTGGTCAGTCGACCGCAGTAAGCCCGAGAGATCAGACGTGTATTCAGATCAGACGTGTATTCAAATGGCTACCTTTAATATTGCTTGTACAACGTTTACGAAATGGTATTCATAAAGTGCCAGGATGTGGTGGATACCGAAAAACTTCCTATTCCTCCCTCCTATGCCTCTTTTAAAAACACATTGGATTGTGCGAAGTTCCAAGATGTACAAATACTCTACGGATGTTCTGGTGAGACCGTTGAAGGCTTTCGTTGCACAGACGATGTGCTGAAGTATACTGCAGAGCTAAACTTTATAAAGTCTCACATACACCGTGAAGTAAAAGAAACAACGCGTGCAGAAGAGAAGCAGCAGGTATGGATAATGAGTCTTGCTGATGGGTGGTGTGACAAGCGGTATTACGTCATGCTACACCATGTCGATTACTCATACCCTACGACTGAAAATGTGAATCTCGTGATCATGGACAATCTTAAGTATTTTTATCACTATATTAACGTATATCATAATGAGGTTCGTAGTGAGGTTGTGGCTAGTGCCCTGCGTGAATTTTTAACAGGGTTTAGAGACGAGTATCGTTTGATGGGCAGAAAGGAAAAATATGAACATATGTTCCTCTCAAATAGTGCGCCGGAGTGTGGAGATGTTTAGTAAAACATAAAATGTTCCTAGTTCTTATCCAAACTGTCTGGTGCGTAGGCTGGTAGTGATATTCTTGTACCGAAATATGTACAACAATTCGACTCGCGGTCATACGAACAAGCCCATTCACGTATCATCGAGTCAGCCGCCCGTCGAACCATTCCTGCCTACCTGCGTGCCTCACACGGCTCATAGTTATCTCAGAGCTTGAGCCGAGTGGACGTGCGCTCCTCGAATACGATGGAACTTGCTTTGAGCAGCATTCTCAACGCCTCGTACGATGTGTCCATGACGAAATCGTTGCGCGTGTTCAGGCGTAATTCCGGTACCATTAGCTATGTACTGGAAACGGAATGTAGACCGACAAACAAACGGGTTTATTTAAGTATCGAGGAGATGAATAGAATCTTTGTGATAGTTGAGAAGTGGAGTGAAGATCGTTATAAAATACCTGTTAACGTAGGTACAAGAAGAGAGCAGATTAGTGACGCACCCTCATACGCCGTTGTATGTACGTTGTGTATAAATAACGATCGGCCGTGCATTGATATACGGCTGATGTGGAAGAATGCTTCTGATAATAACGCTCTTATTCCTACGCGAAACCGTTTCATCCTCGACAGAATGTTTGAAATCGTCGGATTCCGTAAGCTGAAACCTATATTAGACGCGCGTGTTACGGACATGCTTTATTTTGATACAGTACTTGAATACGCCTACACGCTCTGCTCGATGGGTTTACCGAGTGTAGGGCTGGTGAGAATGGTCTAGAGCTGGACGTTTATTTAAAAAGTTTAGACTCTTTGAAATACCATGAACTTTGGTACAAAGCGATTGATCGGTACAAGGCTGAGCTCACCTACACCGTTCACCCTGAAGAACTATTTCTTTATATAACGCGCAGTTGTCGTAACGATTTAGAAGATTATTTCAATTGCCGCTATGTTGAGTGAGTTCACGATTGAAAAGCTCGATTCGGTAGAAATAAACCCTCGATTGGAAAAGCGTGTTTATAAACTTGTGTTTAATAATGTAGCTAACGATGAACTCTTTGTGCGTGCTTTTGATTGTATTCTAGACGTATTTAAAGATGACTTACCAAACGGTTGTAAAGTGGGAACAAAAATAGTACTGAACGATATGAAAGCCCTTCATATCGAGTACAGGTTTCCCTATACTTTAAGCGGTGAAATATTATTAAGCCGCATATACTGCGTAATGCAGCAATAATGATGTAATTGTAAACTCGATTAAGACCGAGTTTAGTATTTTGAAAAAAAAGTGAATTGTATTTATATATATATTTTGCTTGACATTTCTCCTGTACTGATTATACGCATATTTCTATTGATTTGTATTTATATATATATTTTGCGTGATATTTCCTGTACTGTTATGTACATAATTCTATTGAAGTGTATATTTATTTGAAATGTATATTTTATTTTATATATCATAATTGTGTGTATATATTTCCTGTACTGTTATATGCATATTCCTCAATTGAAATGTATATTTATTTTCTATATATTTATAATAAACAGAATGATGCAATGTTGTTTTACTTAATTGTTACGCCTTCTACTACCGGTATTCTTTTAAGAAATATAATAATGCTTACAACGGTATTGCGGTATCTGGCAATATTTAAGCCTTCTAAGCCAACTGGCTGATTAGGAGTCTATAATAATGTATACAATGGTATCTGGCAACTCGGTCTTCGATTAGAGAATACATGGCGCTATCTGGCAACTCAAGCCATTTACAGCCAACTGGCTGATTAGGAGTCTATAATAATGTATACAATAATACTGCTAAAAAGAGTATCTGGCAACTCAAGCCATTTACAGCCAACTGGCTGATTAGGAGTCTATAATAATGTATACAGTGGTATCTGGCAACTCAGTCTTCGATTAAATGAATACATGGCGCTATCTGGCAACTCAAGCCATTTACAGCCAACTGGCTGATTAGGCGTATATAATAATAATGTATACAATAATACTGCTAAAAAGAGGTATCTGGCAACTCAAGCCATTTACAGCCAACTGGCTGATTAGGAGTCTATAATAATGTATACAATGGTATCGCGGTATCTGGCAACTCAAGCCATTTACGCCAACTGGCTGATTAGGAGCCTATAAAACAAGCCTACTCGGCTGAAGTCTTAATGTGCACTTGGCTCCTGCCAGGTGAACACCTCTCCTCCTCCTTTCTCTCCTCCTTTCTCTTGGGGGATAACGCCGCCTCCAAGTTTTCCTTGTTGCACCTGCAGCATCCCCCCTTTGGGGGAATTTATTTTTTATTTTTTATTTTTTTTATTTTTTTTTATTTTTTTTTGCAACCCCCACCCCTTGCAACAACCCCCACCCAATTTGCAACATTACATAATAACTTGCAACATTCTTGCACTCTCCCCTTTTGCGGCTATACTACTAGCATCTGCAAGGCAGCCAAATTCAGAGCAGAGAACAATTTTACACTTGCAACTGAGGATGTCAAAAAGCTTGTCAAGTTTTGCAATGAAAGCCTCTTTGACATGTAGCTTTCCTCTCCCAAGAGATATGTTTTTGGCCTGCTCCCAGCTCTCTTGGATCTTGTTTAAGATTGTGACTCGTGAATTTACAACGGGGGCTACAAAAGAACTGTTTGCTCGTTCCCACTTTTCAAGCACTTTAGGGTAAATGTCCTTTGCAAGTCTGGCTGCTGGGTAGTTTCTCACATTCTCACCACTTTGTTCTCATAGCAGTAGCCCATATTTCAGAACGTCTCGCAGAGTTGGGAGTTCAGAGGGCAACAACTCTCTACCAGTTCCAATTAGGTTGTTCATATGTGTGAATGTCCCCAGTCTTGTCCTCCTTTTAGAAGCCATTGTAGGTCAATTCCCACTGGTTAGGATGGTAGCACTGACGGACAAGTAATCTTCAGCACACTGATGAATATGTTTCAACCTGTGAAATAAGCAAAAACAGCAGTGCATTATATATACAGCATATATAATTATTAATATAATAATTATTATATAATTCCACAAAAAAGTCAAAAAAGTCACTATTTTTATGTTGCTTCTTACCAAGCAAAACTAAATTATATTAAATTAACAAAAATATCTTTAGAATTCCTAAGTCATGCTGCAACTTTTTAGCACCCCTCATATTTGGAATTTGAAAGTTGAAAAATTCGACACACCCTACTATACTTGGCATGGAATGACCCTAGGCCCAAGGCTCTAGCCCCAGTCAGCACCATGTCAGTAAGGATGGAATACAGCAATGAAGAAAAGGTGGATCTTGCAAACTTTTAGAAACAGGGAGTCTGGTAAAACATCGTCCAAGAAGCGGAAGGCCAGTAACGGCGACAGGAGACAACAACAAAGAAAATGTCCTCGCCATTTTTCAAGTCGATCCAACAACTTCCACGAAAAAAGTCGCAGAGTAAATGGTTATTTCCAAATTAACAATAGCAAAAATATTGAAATCACAAGGCTACCATGATTACAAACCCATCTACTCTCACCTCATATACGACGATGATTTTCACGGACAGCTGCAGTTTGCTGAAACAATGACACAAAAGTTCAACAGTGATTCAGATTTCTTTGTAAAGATCAAATTTTCAGATGAATATGTCTTCGATTTAACGAGTAAAGGAAATAAACATAACGTTCACTACTGGGCGAAAAAAGAAATCTCAAAATACGATTGGGTAAACCCACTAAAACTGCTACACTAACATATGATAATAAAAACCCACTCCAATTGACAGTTTATTTCCACAACAGTTTCGATGCCCACTGGCATCCTCTTCGGGTGGATACAGAAAAACGAAGAGGATGCCAGTGGGCATCGAAACTGTTGTGGAAATAAACTCTGTCTATTAGAGTGGGTTTTTATTATCATATTTTGACCTTCACGTAGAAAAAAGTGAAGTTTTTTGCATTTGCTACACTAACAGTTTGGACGTGCATTGGTTATTCAGGACTCGTTTACTTTGACATATCTAGAGATCAATGCATGGAAAACGCTATTGACAGGTATTGGGAGACAAAGTTTTGCCACAGTTTGTTAATAGCTTTATTGGCTTTATGAAGATGATGGATCGCCGCCACATTACTCTACAGCTGCCTGTGAGATTCTGGATACAAACCTTGAAGGAAGATGGGATGGGAGGCGAGGTCCCATCGAGTGGCCAGTCAGATCACCTGATTTGATCCTATGTGATTTCTAGCTTTGGATTTATTTGCGTGACAAACTCTACACTCGTGGTTTCATCCATCCAAATGTGAATGCCATTCGCCGCAGAATAGATGAACAACTGAAAAAGATCCCACTCGATACGTTCAGAAGAACAATGAAGAGTTTCACAGAGAGAATCTACAAATGTATCACAAATGTATCCCCATTTATAGGATAAATGGGGATACGTGAACGCGGCCGCGTAAAGTCTCCCATTAATACTTAGATACGTAGATTTTTTATTCACACACAAATGAATTTCCCTACTGAAATAACATAATAAAATCATAAACACAATGATATTTACATATGATAAATAAAAATATATTAAATGAAAATAGTACGCATCTTTTCTTCACTATTTCGGATGGTGCGTATGGTAGACTCATTCACGTGATACTCGCGGCCACATACCACACACCACCACGCAACTTATCTAAAATCTTTATTTTTTCGGCTAATGTCATAACCTTACGACTTTTCTTCTCTTCACTATCACTTACAGATGCTTTACGTTTTGGTGCCATACTGCTGTCTAAGGGTAATAGCAAGACACCGGCAAAATACGACAAAAACAATCCAACACAACTTCACTGAACTTAACGCGGTAGCGGGACTGAGACAAAGGGTGATGCGAGGGGGTGACGCGAGAGGGAGGGAGATGCGGGAGTGTTGGAGAGTGTAGGAGAAAACACTAGAGCGCGCATTGGCACGCGTACAGTACTACTGTATTAGAGCGTGTTTGGCAGACCGTGTATAATCAAATTTTCCGCTTTCGGCAAATAATTGTTCGCATTTATTTTTCCGTGTATAAGCAAATTCGCGCTGGTTAAACGCGCATTGGACGAGGGTTTACTGTATTTTCTTAAACATTATGAAGGCAACTAAATGACAAAGCCTTATATAATTTACAATTATGAATGCATGTTTGACAATAATCCAGTCACTTTGTCGTTCAAAATTGCTGCATTATTAATTAAACACAACTATAATAACACCTACATCAACCAGTCATGTTCCGCAACGTAGACCACGAGTTTTCTTCGGATTACGTGTATACTCGATTAACCAGATTTTCCAAAGTGACTGAACTAGATCTTCAGAACGCTACCACGTCACTATAACCACACGTCTACAGAAAACGGAAGAAAACTTACTAAAAGCTCTAACAATCTGATCAACTTGACATGCTATCGGCAAGTACGAGTATGTGTTAGATTAAGTTAGGTTAGATTAGTATATGTTAGGTTAGCCATAGTTTAAGTTAGGTTGTTAGTTTTGTATAGTGTCGATGTTATAGTCCTGTTGATCAGATGCAAATAGGTACAAAAGAACAACGGCCTCTACAATTATTTCAAATTACATCCAAATGGAAGATATTGAAAGAATGGCTTTATACCTATTTTATAATTGAATATCCTTTATTAATAAATAAGATAAATGCAAAACTTTTATAATTAACAGTAACTTAAATAATGTTGAAGCTGGACTATTTATTTTATTTAATTTGGTCCTCAAGCTTTAGGCTTTACTAAGCTCTCATTAAAAATAAAACAATTATTACTAATAAGACATAAATCACGAATAAGTATTATTAATTAAGGTATGTATTAATCTTAAATTATTATTATTAGCGATATAACAAATGCAAGGTCATTATTGAAGGTCTTATATACCAATACCATACAAAGAAATCAATATTATACACGAGGGATAAGAACTGAGCAATCACGAGTAATGTGTCTTTAATCCTAGATTACACACGAGAAATGAATAATCAATTCACTTAATTTTTTTTATTATTTCGATATTAATCAAGATTTCAACTTGGTTTTGAACGAATTTACATTCGTAATATTTTTTATTTTCATTTCGTCGACGAGACCAAACAATTGACACTCTAAATCTAACTTAACCTAACCTAGCGTTATCTGATGTAGCTTAACCTAACCTAATCTAACCTAATTTAATCTAACCCACAATGAAGATTGTTTGGTCCTGTTGATCAGATGTTGTTAGGCAGGAAAGAATGGTTTATAACGTTAAGCAACCCCCCCCCCTCATCTCTCTCTCTCTCTCTCTCTCTCTCTCTCTCTCTCTCTCTATATATATATATATATATATATATAATATTGTTTAACCATATGTATAGGTGTAATCATAGTATCAAGTGGGATAGTTCTAAAGTTCTAAAGCGCTTGTTAAAAACATATAATTGATTGAAAGGAATATTCTAGAATGTGCATTTATCCATTTTTAAAATAATTTCAATAACAGTGCGGGAATATATAAAATTGACAATATCTTGTTAAAATGTCTTTTGCCTTTAATCAACGCTTGTTAACCATGTGCTTATCTCTTTTATTTCTCTGTTCCGTTGTACATATGTATATGTTTTCGTCATCTCTCCTTCTCCCTTCATTCCCTGACGAGGTGTACTGCTGAATGTACGAAAGACCTTGGAATAATTTTTTCTTTTTCCTTGTGTGTTTGCATCATATATATATTAAAACGAAAGTTTTCGAGGATTGAGTGTCCAAGCCAAAAACAAAGTCCGCATGCCAAGAAATAACGATCTTAATCCACTGATAATGTAATCAGAAGGAAGGTAAAGAACCAACCCTTTTATTACCAGTTCCCGGATACAGAAGAAATGTGGGTAGATGAAGGAGTAATACGGGATGAGGAGTGTGTATTGAAGGAAAGTATTTTTTAGTTTGAATGAACTTAATATTTTTCTTATCTGATATATTGCGAGTGATTTTCCAAACTTAATTTTTCATCTGAATTAGTAGTGGTTAAGCACTTCAATGTCTTTTACCCTTATAGAAAAGTAGTTTTTACCAAATTTGCTGTGGATAACATGCATTCCCAAGTTTGGCGGTAATAATTATATAATTTTGACTTTATCAGATTCATTAAAAGTTTGTTTGAACGCACCATCCTACAGATGTGTCTTAATTGCTCGCTCACTTCTTCATCACGAAGGGAGTTTATATCATAATATAGAGAAGAAAATGTATTATCACCCGCGTATTGTACGCAATTTGGTGTGGTTAGCGGATGAAAATTAATGACACGACTTCTGGAACTAAGTGCAATAAGGGCCACTGTCACTAAATGTTAGATATTCTGTACGTGTCTTAATGCGTGCTTAGATATTACAATTCAGTGCAAAAGAGGTCAATGTCACCATGTAAAATGTTAACTTGCTTTCTCGAACTCTGTCTCAGCCAATGTTAGATAAGCGGTTTATGTCTTCATGGAATAATGTCTCCTATTTCTTACTATTTTCTACTTTTTGTTGTTAAACTTTGCCTTTTAATATCTTTGATAGCAATGAAATATAAAATAGGTACGGTATATGTGGCTATGGTGCCTGACTTTTGAACAACCATATATATATATATATATACTTACTTACTTTAGGTGAGTTTGAACGACGGTTCAGGATCGACCTGCGCCTCATTTGCGGGATTTGGTGAAGGAAGGAATTGCTGTCTGATTTCCTCCTGCCCTTGTAGCCAACCATATATATATATTTTAACTGCAAACAACACACAGTATAATTAATGTAAAGAACGACGCTTGTGTAGAAGAGCGTGGTACCTCATTTTTCATTTGTTCGTTCTCCCTCCTCATCTTGTGCGGAACGCTCTTCTACACAAGCGTCGTTCTTTACATTAATTATACTGTGTTGTCTGCAATTAAAATGTATATATGTACGGCATGCGAAGGTGCCCCCTCAGGGCATTGATTTCTGCTCGTATGTAGGAGAATTACGACTTCTGATTGATTGAGGTCCATGGTGTAGTGGATAGCATATCTGACCGGCAATCGGATGATCCCGGGTTCGATTCCCGGGTGGTACCTCATTTTTCATTTGTTCGTTCTCCCTCCTCATCTTGTGCGGAACGCTCTTCTACACAAGCGTCGTTCTTTATAATATATATATGTGGGTGTGGGTGTGTATGTGTAGGTGTAGATTTTATATTTTATAGAAATAAATTTAAAAAATCTTCAAAAGAAATTTTTTCTTAAAGAATTATTGCAAACTTTTGTGCGTGGCCTTTTCTTCTCTCGCTTTTGTGACCTACTTTTAATTCCCTGATTTCCTCTCTCTCTCTCTCTCTCTCTCTCTCTCTCTCTCTCTCTCTCTCTCTCTCCATCCATCTATCAATATGTATGTATAATGTGTGTAATTGGGGCGCAATGATTTTGTGCAATTTTGTTAATTGTTCCTGCCGCGACTTTAACAGGCGAGTCGGATAGGTTTGAGTGCATGACTCATCAGGAGTTTCAAAGTTTGCGGATGACACGAAGTTGGGTGGTAAGGCGATTAATGACGAAGATAGAGGTAAAATCCAGGAAGATCTGAATAAAATCGTAGATTGGTCAGTCACACGGCAAATGAGATTTAACGTCGATAAGTGCAAAATTTTACATATAGGTTCGCGTAACGGTAACTTTGCGTATAGTATGTCAGGAAAGGAGTTGGCAAGCGTAGAACAGGAAAAAGATTTAGGAATTATAGTCACTGGTGATTTAAAATGACGAAACAAAGTACAGCAGCGGTCAATAAAGCGAACAAAGTGCTAGGTTTTATAGCTAGGAATTTTGAGTACAAATCGCGCGATGTTATTGTCCCTCTTTATAAATCATTAGTTAGACCCCATTTGGAGTACGCGATCCAATTTTGGAATCTGCATATACGCAAAGATATAGACAAAATCGAAAGAGTTCAAAGACGAGCAACTAAGATGATTCCGTCGCTTAGATCAAAGTCGTACGAGGATAGGCTTAAAGAGTTAAAATTGACTACACTCGAGACTAGGAGGCTAAGGGGTGATCTAATCCAGGTTTTTAAAATTATGAATGGGCTCGATAACGTAAATAGAGATAGCTTTTTCGAAATATCTCAATATAATAGGACTAGAAATAACGGGTGTAAGTTGACAAGTAGAAGGTTCGAGACAGCAGTTGCCAAAAGCATTTTGACGCATAGAATAGTAAATAGCTGGAATAGTTTGCCGATAGAAGTATGATAATTAGTAGCACGTCTATAAACATGTTTAAAAATCGATTAGACGCATATGTTGATAGATTGGGTATAGTTTAAGGTAGTAAAATTAAGGTTTTTGTGGTTCGGAACCCACATAAAATTGTAGGTCCCCTCCGCTACCACGGAGAACATGCGTAATACACAATTACAAACACAGTTAGGTAGACCAGCTATGAGTGGATCCTAGGGTCTTTGTTGGTCTGAAACATTATAACATTATAATAAGAAGTTTGTGTATTCTCTTAAATATACAGGGTGTAACAGAATTCGCGCACCATGGAGTAACTAATATTTAATTTTCAGATATGGCTGCTAAACTAACGAAAGTTGAATGTTAAAATAATTTTGATAGTTAAATAAAGCGTATTTAACCAATGGTGCTTTCGGGTGCTTTTGTTAACTTCCACCTACAGTTTACCTGAAAATTAAACATTAATTAACCGAATGGGGGTGATCGAACTGGTAAATAACTTTAAGGAAACTAAACTCGTCCGTATATTAAAAGGAAATAATGGGCAATGGAACACTAAATGAAAAGTTTTCCAACCATTTTTGTTTTCTAGTTTTGAGAATGAACATCTGTCGTTTGAGGCATCAATCACGAAAGAATGGCATTTGCCCACCATCAATTCCATCATCATTTGTCAACCTCAGCCCGAGATGAATGAGCGGTGCCACGCCGTGCATTTTGATGCCTTTTCAACACACCACTAAACCATTTTTAGAAAAGCAGCGAGAAAATACATTCAACTTCTTTAGTTATCACCGATACAGGAAAACATCTATACACTGCCGATATACTCTACTAGTAATATATACACACACACACACACACACTATATATATATATATATATATATATATATATATATATATATATATATATATAATATATATATATATATATTATACCTTATATAGGGTGGCGCAAAAGTCGCGCATCATAGGAATTTTCAGTGTTGATTACAGTATACTGTATTATTTTTTTCTTTTAGGTTGGGGATGACTACGAAATTAACAATAGACGGGAATACCAGGAATACCAGGTACTACAAATCGCTGAATCGGTATAGAATTTAAATTTTATATATATATATATATATATATATATATATATATATATATATACAGTATATATATAACTATACTGTTACTGAAGTGAGTAAGAGTAGTATATGTAATTAAGTTATAGGCCTAATAGTTATTGTACATTTTGTTAAGGTACTGTGTAGTACATTAATAGTCTGTCGTACTTGATAGTAAATTAGTGAACAGTGGTACACTCAATTTTCATATATGAATGCATTCAACCTGAAAGACTTCGTGAAAGGGACATTCTGTTGACGGGAAATTTCATCGACATTCTAATACCATAACTTAACCTAACCTAACTTAATTTAAACATTAAATAAAGCTATCGATAATACGTCACATCGAGAAGATAACGTTGGCTCGCTTAAGGGTTGCTTCGTTGCGTTCCTTGGACGTATACACAGTTGGTTGAAGGCATGCTAAAAATTTCTCTTAGCCTAAAGTAACTTAACCTAACTTAATCTAACCCACAATAGCGTTTCGATCAACTTTGATGTTGGGAGAATGATCTTTGTGTGGACCACTTTTCAAAGCTTTTCTTTCGTTGTCTACTTGAAATCACGATTCACGTTTTCAAATGAAGCCAAAAAATGGATGAAGCGATATAAACAGATAAATAAATAAATAGACTGACAGACAGACAGGCGGACAGACAGATAGATAGATAGATAGATAGATACGTAAAGGTGATCAAATATTTTCCTTTAACTGAAGTTTCGAGAAATAGATTTATTATTATGCTTTCAAGATAAACTGCCTGAATATTCATTTCCTCTTGACTGCAGTACAGTTATTGAATTAATTAAGCTTTGCCACTTAAGCCCTTTACCTTGGCTGCGACCTATACTAGGCTATTTGTTTCTATTATATCTGTACATTTATTTATATCTGCATTTTAAAAATTATTGACTAATTTTAACTTAAATTGAATTAAAATGAGCTCCGACCCATTGAATAGTTAAAATTATTACAGTATTTTCGTGGCTTTGAAAATCAGACAAAAATTTTTGTTAACCTTCTTTAGAAGGTAGAATTTTTCATTTCAGGTTAACCCGTAATGTATTAACCTTACTATTTTCTGAGTAGGAGTTTATTTTAAATCGACTCGAGTTACAATTTAATAGTTCTTTAAATGCGTGGATTGAAACTAAAATTAGGTACATCACTTTCCTCTGACATTATCAGTGCTGAGAGTAGCGGCGCTACTATTTCAGTAGCGATGCTAGTAGCACCGCTGAATTTTAAAATTAGTGGCGGATGTGGTAGCAACGCTTCATTTTTATGGCTGCCACGGCGCTACTCGCTACTCGCTACTTTTTAAGCAGATACATACATTTTGCCATTATTTTTTTTAGTTTCTTGTATAGGTTAGGCTATAATGTATGCTTTTGCTAATAGCTTCACTCGCTGAGTATATATTTTTAACATCTTCAGTATTTTATTGCACTTAAATGTAAAGTAATCTTTGATGTAGAAACTTTTTGCTTCGAATAAAATTTAGTTTTATGCATTTCACCTTATGAAACATTTATTATCCTGATGAACGATAAACACTCTGCAGTTGTACCTCACTGAGAACTTCGTAACATTCAATAACGAATTTAAAAAAGAATAACTAGATATATGGGTAATCTTAGCAAAAGTAGCGGAATTAAAAGTAGCGGTTGAGGTAGCGACGCTACGTATTTCAAATCAGTAGCGATAGCGTTAGCGCCGCTACTTTTTTGGACAAGTCGCGGCAGAGGGAGTGTTGTAAAAAAAAAAAGAAAAAGAAAAAAAAGAAAAAGAAAAAAAAAAGAGTACTGGCCTTTGTTGCCAACCGGGGTTGCAAGGGGCATGCAACTTGGAGGCGGAGTTCTCCCCCAAGCTATTCCCCCCAAAGGGCCAGAAAGGAGAGAAAGGAGGAGAGAAAGGAGGAGAGGTGTTCACCTGGCAGGAGCCAAGTGCATATTAAGACTTCAGCCGAGTAGGCGTTGTTTTATAGGCTCCTAATCAGCCAGTTGGCTGAGCCAAGGGGGGAGGGGTACACCTGAAGGAGAGAGAGAGAGAGAGAGAGAGAGTAGTTGCCTTTGATTGCAAGGCATGCAACTTGGAGGCGGAGTTCTCCCCCAAGCTATTTTCGTTTACCTAACCTAAGAGGCCTCTAAGGGGATTCCCAAAGGGCCAGAAAGAGAAGGACCAGAGGTCCTTGCTCGGCTGGGAGCCGAGCTTGTAATGACTCCGTCAGTCGTCTCTCGGTCTTTTATAAACTTTTATTCTGGCTGAGTTGCCAGATAGCGCCATGTATTCAGTTGCCAGATAGCGCCATGTATTCCAGATAGCAAAAACCATATAAAATACCACAATATATTTATATAGTTAATCAATTGGAAGATTCAACCATATAAAATACCACAATATATTTATATAGTTAATCAATTGGAAGATTCATTTAAACACACGTTCCAATAAATCATTTAATTCCTATTTAAATACCGAAAAACGAAAGGAGAAGAAACGAAGAAAATTGCAAAAAAAACGAATTCTAAAGAAATTAATCAATTGAAATTAGCCAAAACACAATCCGCTATAACGGGGCCGGACGACTAATGACATCTTTATATTTTCTCCAATAGATTTAATGCTCGTATTACCCCGACCCAATCCCAAATATAAATACGTCTAGAATACAATCAAAAGCACGCACAAAGAGTTCATCGTTAGCTACATTATTAAACACAAGTTTATAAACACGCTTTTCCAATCGAGGGTTTATTTCTACCGATTCCTCCCCCACCCTGACCCGTACCCCATAAGTTTTAGGTCCTGTTGAGACAAAAGAGTCGGCGTATGCGTTGTCCCCATACTCATCCTTGATCTCATCAGTGAGCTCGCCGAGGAACTCCCCAATAGCGGGCATGTATTCACCCTCCCTCTCTGTGAATATCACGCTATCTGTATCGGCATACAATACTCTCCGCCCAAGAGAATGCAATAGACCCCAAAGTTTTATACGGACGTTGTGAAGCTGGCCACAGGTATGACGGTAGTTAATCGATGAATCCAATTAAATTCTGTTTATTAAATAAATAATTTTTACACACTTAATTTTTATTACAGATATTTAAGTCACGAATAACGAAACGAAATGAAAATTTACGAAACAATTCAAAACACACGCTCCTCATTCCCCCACCACTCATCTGTACTTGTATATATAATAAACTAATGAACCACTCGTGCTCACAAACCATATAAAATACCACAATATATTTATATAGTTAGTCAATTGGAAGATTCAACCATATAAAATACCACAATATATTTATATAGTTAATCAATTGGAAGATTCAACCATATAAAATACCACAATATATTTATATAGTTAATCAATTGGAAGATTCATTTAAAGTTGAAATTAGCCAAAACACAATCCGCTATAACGGGGTCGGACGACTAATGACATCTTTATATTTTCGAAGAACACCTGCTTGTTGAGAGATCTTCCTTCCAGACCGCTCTTGATAAGTCTCCCTTCACTCCAAAATGAAATGAAAATTTACGAAACAATTCAAAACACACGAGGAAAAGGATACCGACAATCTGGGTCAAATCGATTCACCCGAGGCGATTTTTTTCTGACCATAATTTTACCTTTCTCCCAGATAGCTTGAACAAATCCTCTCTTGACTCCATTTCTTAGATATACCCACAATTATATATATATATATATATATATATATATATATATATATATAGAGAGAGAGAGAGAGAGAGAGAGAGAGAGAGAGAGTTTTTTCAAATAAAGGAATATGCTTGTATCTTTTGCCAGCAAATTCCATTCACGTAACCTAGAATTTTTCTATCACCCATAGTTTTCGAGAAGAAAATATTTCCATTTACTCAGTTTTCCCAAAATATTATTTAAAATTAAGTGTACTAATTTAAATTTACTTTCTTTTTTCCAGGTTAACTATACCCACAATTATAATAAATAATAATCGAATTACGGACGATTGTTCGAACACAATTGTTCGAGCACAATTGTTCGAAAACCATAGTTCGAAAAACAGTTGTTCGAAGCAACAATTATTCGACGTTATAATTGTTCGAATGAACAACCAACTAAATAAAATCTTAGTTGCCAAGACATAAATACGAAGACGTAAATAAGAAGGTTAGCCTCTTCATTTAAACTATAACATTTATAGTGCTGCAGTTAAACCACCCTTAAAATGGCAGAGTTTGATTCTAGTGAGAAAGAAAGCCAATGCTCTTAGTGAATGGGTTTTTATATGTAAGAGACCTAACCTGACCTACCTAACCTAACCTAACCATAATTTGCAACTATAGTTTACCTTGACTTTCATATGCTTCTATCCTGTTTTATTAATAAAGATTTTTAACTTTGAATAACGTATGAATAAAGATTTTTAACTTTTAATGTTTTTTTAATACTTTTTGTTTTTCGAACTATGGTTTTCGAACAATTGTGTTCAAACAATTGTGTTCGAACAATTATAACTTCGAATAATTGTTGCTTCGAACAACTGTTTTTCGAACAATTGTGTTCGAACAATCGTCCGGCAACGATAATAATCAGCGAAAGAAATAAGGTATGCATACTTGAAAGTACTAATAATTATATATATATATATATATATATATAATATATATATATATATGGAAAGAAAGAGAGAGAGAGAGTTTTGTTCAAATAAAGGAATCCAGTGGTGGCCAACCGATGCGGGCCATTTTTAGGTTTAATTCGGATGCGCCAAATATAATGTGAAAAATATTTACCTTAATTTTTAGTTAACTACGTCTTAACTGCTTAAATCTTTGATTTTTAATATTTAGTGTTAGAAGTGAAAATTTAGCACAATTCATACTAGGCCTCGATGCGACACTTCAAAGTACTTGATAATATTTTGGGAAAATGGAAATATTTTTCTCGAAAACTATGGGTGATAGAAAAATTCTGAAACCATATTTGGAATCAGTATCAAAAGTTCTATAAGAATCACCAAATAATTTTCAAAGGAGTAATACGAGCATTAAATCTATTGGTGAAAATATAAAGATGCCATTACTCGTCCGGACCCGTTATAGCGGATTGGTACACATCATAGCTCCACCCAGCTACACCGGCAGCCAATCACTACGAACATCTGGTCTTTTGGGGCGGAGCTTGGCGATTGTGCATATAAAAGGGGATATTTTTCAGTTTGGAGTAACAGTAGCTATTTTCGCGTCAGTGAATAATCATTCCCTCCACCATGGACCTGTACGTCTCCCCGGATTTGTATGAAGAAAGTGACACTGCAGCATTAACGGCAATTAATCTTTTTAACGCGATTGACCGTGATGAATTATTTCCAACGCAAACCGTAGAAGATATTTGCAGTGACACTCCTTACAATCCGACGCAAGGACTACCATAGAAATGTAAGTGTCTATAATTCGATTTTATATATATGGAGGGTTGTAGTATCTCGTCAAATACTTCATTTAAATACTCGCCAAAAATCGAATTTTTTTTTATGGCAATCAATGTTATTTGGTTTTACCTCTTATCCCCATTATGCTAAAATCGAAATTTTTTATGGCAATCAATGTTATCCCTCTTAAATGAACCAAAGATATCTTCACATAATGGGGATCTGTCTGAATACTCTGTATATGTTTTAAAAGAATGAACATTATTCCTTTAAGGTCCGATGAGGATTTGACACGTGTTATACAATCTTTTGAAGAATCTCGTGTCATGAATACGGAGGATATACTGATCAGTCAGCAATGTCACACCGAAATAATGTAAGTGTTTTTCGATCTTTTTGGGATAAGAAGACACAATATATTTTCATAAATTTATTAAATGAAAGAAATCAGTACAATAAACAACTACAGAATATACCGTTACAAATATACGAACAAAAACATTATACTATACAACGAGTACGTACAATTGGAAAACGGATTTTTATCTGTCTGCATACCATTTCATCGTTTCGGCGAGTGTGACACAGGTCAAATAAATTTTAAAAATTTATAAATTCTTTATCACATGACATATGCGTGAGAAATGAGACGCAGTACATTCCGCAAACATTACTAAAATATCCTTGTATACGAAATGGGTTCCATACAACTTCGGGAATATGTAACTGAGCGAGAAATTTTACAATAATAGGGTCACTCCAGGGTTGAGTACCGAGTGAATCAAAATAGTACAGGCGCTGTCTATTTTTAAAATAGACAGCGATCCAATGAATCCCTTCATTACCGATGACATCTGTGTTCACAATAAGACTACCGCATTCTCGCGTACTTGGCAAACTCAATGTTTCATTCTTCGCAAACACGCCGATAAATTTGGAACGTGTGACTCGTTCCATTACTTTCTGAAGTGTATTAGCATCCATTTTAAAAGTCAGTGATAACGCTACTAAACCTATCTACTTCTATTAGGGCTTGCGATTCGAGATATACTAGTACACTAATAGGAGCGTCTATAGGCTTGGCGAATTCCAGCCGTACTGAGATGTTTCCGCTCTGCTGTGGGGTTAAATGGGTATTTACGCTAGCAGATAAGTCAGGTGTAATGCCAAACGGATAAAGGTTAAATTGATCAATGAATTCTTCCTGCGTTACCCCATTACCAAGCTCATCACAATCGCCTGCAATATGGGTCAGATTACTATAGGCTCTGGCACAAAGAGGTAACACAGCGTCTGATGAATAGTCCGTACCCATTGTTCCACCCAAAGCAGTGCCATTAACGTATAGAGTTATATTTTTAAGTCCGAAATTCTCGAATTTAAAGGCACTCTTTTTATATTCCCCATTCACCGAAGCATGGTCCTGCATACCGATTAATATCCTTTTAGGAAGATTTCCCAGGGCAATGTTTTCTATCTGCTTCGATGCCAACCCTGCAGGAACCGTATATAGTTTGATTTGTACTCTGTTAATAGGATATTTCACTGTAGCGTTTAGCAAATTTTTCTCAATTTCTAGTTTTTTTGGTGAACTTAATTTCACTCGCCGTACGCGGAGGTATGTGTCCATAATGTGAACCACAACGGGCTTTGCACCCTCCTCTTGATCAGCATCCAGATTTAAGCAGATCTCAGGACTCGTGCGGGTGAGCTTTATTTTCATATCCACCCCGTTGACAAGCAACTTCTCCTGGAAAGTGAAATCTGTGTGCAACCGTCCAAAACTTTCATATATTTTCTTTTTAGAATTTTTAAATTTGTCCTTTATACTACTTTCATCTTTAGTTTGATAATATCCCTCGGCACGTAAAAAGGTAGCCTTCGCTTCTTTGGAAAAGTTGAGGACATTTTCCAGATAGGCTCGTAGATGATAGTACCCCGTGCCTGCCGATATGTTGGTCTGCTTTAAATATACGTCACACTGGTTGAATATGGAGTGCAGAAAGTTTGTTTCAGGGTATACAGCATATTTGTCATCGCAGACCGTTCCATCAGAATGGGCTATACGTAGCTTAGCGTACATGTGCACACAGCTTGGATCAAAAAAGTAAGGGCCTGAGCTGGGTATCACGAATTCTATAGGTGCACTCGGGGAACTAATTGTGTTTAAAGGGTTAATTGTAATAAAGTCACTGTGCTCAATAGAAACTTGGGTTGGAGGCAGCTCAAAAAGGGACAGTTCCGATTTACAGCATTGTGAACTACATGGGTGGATGAAGCGTGCCATGGCGAAATAGTGACTCCTCTCTCGACAAGTGGTAAACAAACTATGATTCATGAGATCAATGTCCTTAGCTTATATCAGTCAAAAAAGTGGTCAACCATTGGTTTCATTCGCTTACAGCACTTCTTTTTTGATAGCCTTTTACGTTTAATACCACGTGACCCCTTCTTCTTCCGGGCAGCCCTCTTCTTCTTCCCGCCACCACGCATTTTTCTCTTTGCATCTTTGATGATTTCGTCCCGTGTACGCTTTAAATGTTTTTTTAGAGCTTCTTTAGGTTTAGACCCGACCAATATGTCTTCTGCAGTGTTAATACCTGATTGTAGCGCTTTCCTTCCGAGGTATCTGGCCCCCCTCTTCAGCAAAGGAACAGCCGTACGTAGTATGGATGAAAAAATGGACCCAAGTCCACTACCGCGCTGGTATCTCACCCCTCGATAGACGGTGAAAGGCTTTCTATCCATTATAACTCAGTGCGTCGAAAGTGTAGCTTCACTGTTAAGCTCCCGTTACCGAATGGGAAGTTTTCACCCTCAATCGTTCTTATATATATTGAGATATTGGTTATTAAATTAGTTGCGACATTCACATAATGGGGTCTGTCATATGTAATACTCAAACTCCTTCCTCTATGGTTGGGGATGTGAGCAATGCGCAGCAGGCGTGCCTGGGTATCCCCAACAAACTGGTGCTCCACTATATTACTGTAAATATAGCACATGTCTGGGGACCTTTCAGCCAATTTCTCCATCTTCAATTGATACATTAATCTGGACAAGTCATGCTGTGTCTCGTGAAATGTGTCTCTTTGGAAGACTGTGCTATATCGGCCATTGGTTAGAATTTGGAACTTTCTATGGTCTTTAATACGTCTGTTAGTCTTTGATTTTAGGATTAGTGTATGTGCAGGGTTGTTTTTCGATTTCGTATACTAAATCATTCGTAAGGTTTGAGTTTCTTAAACTTACGTTTAAGCCTCTCACAACATCCTCGGCCGAACCATATTGACCCGGTCCTAGTCTTACTTCTGTACTGTAATACCGTGCAACCTTAGTCCGAGCGATACGCATAGTTTCATCCATAGCTACCCCAGCTTTTTCACACTCGTCAATGTCTCTAAGAATCGTAAAAACGGTTTCTTTATGTTCAATATTTAAAAAGATGGTGTCCAGCTGAATTTCGCATATCCCCACCTCATACGAATCACGACCCAATTCAATGTGCTTTGTGGAGCTCTGTTACAAAGTTGGCTAGTGTGTTGTTAGGGTGTACAGACAGGGACGAGGAGGACGGGAGTGTGACGTAGAAATGGTTACGAGCCATGTTGCATACTATTTAAGCTTCATTATTGCATCAGCTTTTATATAGGTGTTGAAGCTTTCTGGGTACCCTAGCCATTTCACCAGGTACATTTTTCTTTCCTGAACCTTTGCTTCCTAAAATTTTCTCAATTTTAAACACATTTTTTCCTAAATTAAACGCAACTTTCTGCAATTCCTCGCCGTAAAAGCCTCCTGAGATTTCTTCCCCATTCAAATCTTCAATGTAATACATCATTATCTCACCTTTAGGTCTCATAGCCCTAACTTTAAAAATCTCGCGTGTCCATCCTTGCTCAAAACCCTTTGCGAATTTATTCCCCGAACGCGACAGCCTTACATAATCATTGATTTTGAAGCGCGGAGAGTGTGGTGGTGGTGGTGATCCATCCATCTCTTCTCGGGAGCGTACCTCTTTCTAAAACTTCGTTAGGTGTTGTCCCAATCGTGCGATGGTGTGAGCGGTTGTAGGATGATGCCAATGATTCCAGAATGTCTAGAAATCTGTATGTGTTTTTATGTGTAAAATAGCGGTGCATGCGTTCCTTTATGGTGCGCTGAACTCTTTCAGCTAAAGAAGCCTTATGTATAGAATTGGTTGTGTAATAGCTGATATTAAACTCTGTCAACATGTTCTGAAAAGCACGGCCTATAAATTCTTTCCCCATATCCGTACAAAAATAGCCAGGAACCCTGTTTTCTTTTAACATTAGCGTTTTGGTGGCTTTAGCAACTGTTTCAGGTGATTTATTTTTCAGAGGAACTAGCCACAGATATCTAGAGAATACATCTATTATGAATAGAATGTAGCGGTAACCATCGTTATACACAGAATATCTTTGCATGTCTGTTAAATCTGCTTGCCAAATAGAATCAATCTAGGAAGCCACTGTCTTGGCTTTTTTAAACCTTTTTCTCACAGGCTTATGAAGCGTATAAGCGTCCTGCTCCCTCAAAAATCTTTCAACATCTTTTTTTCCTACTCCGTAAACACTTCTGTACAGTCTATCTACGCCGCCGTAAGAGGACGGGTTAGAAATGTCATAATAGCGTTTAGTTAATACGTTAGCCATTTGCGTATTTTAGAGGCAAGTGGGTAGGGTTGGTTTAACCTCTTCTTGCTCCTCTTCAAAGGTGTTACCGCCGGGGGTGACGGCGCCTTCAATTGTGTCACATGCGTTGCATGTTCCAAGTCTTTTAACCTGTTCAGATTTCCTATCAACGTTTTAGGGACATTTATTTGTTGTAGTCTTGCTTTAATATGCTTCCATCCTGATGGCGATGGCCTATCCCACTTTCTCACCAGATCATGGACAATGTCTACGATATTCGATCCCTGTACCTTTGATCCTTCCACAATGAGCTCGCCTGTATCGGTCCATTGTATGGCTGGATCCTCATTCAATAGATTATAAAGACTTAAGCCTTTACTCATCAATGTATGTGGGAGGGTGCTTTTTAATACATGTTCGACATGTTGTGGCTAATCTTTTTGGTTGGTCAGCTGTATCGTCGGGCACAGATCCTATGTCGCCATGTCTATCGTCCCCCGTGCTGTGCCTAATAACCACAGGAATCTCTGTAGGGCTCTTATAATTTTCGTACTCGTGAAAAAATTTCTGCAGAGCTTCTTGGTATAAGATTCTTTTCTCATCAGGTGTTTTTTCACTGTTTAATAGGGCTAGCAATTCGCTTTCCATTCTTTTAAGTCTGCTTTTACCGGGATCTAGATCCGTGTCTGGATTCCTTTGCAGTGAAGCGTACACCTCGTGGGGAATCACTACCACTTTCTTCATTATATTAATCTAGTCAGTAAAGGACCCAAAACTGAAAATAAGATGGGGAGAAATGACCCTCCTGTTTGTACAATAATTCGTTTTTTCTTCGCTACAGTTTGACTTTTACGAGCGAGTGCACGTATTATGTTCTTGTAGCGGCGTAGGCGAGCCTTCTGAGGGGTTTTCATTGATACATTGCAATTTATAACGTTAAGACAGATTTCACAGATGCATTTTAAAAAGTCGGCGTCGATATTTTTAATAAACATCTGCTGCATTGCCCGGGGCAGTCGATGATAGATTTTTATTAATTCACGGTATTTCTTTAGTCTCTTTGTCATTCTGGAATATACACCGTTTCAGGCTCGTTTGGAAATATATTCGTTCGTAGAAGCACTCTAAACGTGTTTCGCGGATGAAGGTCGCAAAGCAAATATCCGTAACGCGTGCTTGTAGCTTCTTTATAAACTTCCAAAAACTCCTTACGCCGATTCGGGAACATTTGATTGGCTAATACCCCAATTTGTGATACATCTCTACGTTGCGCGAATAAGACTGGATATTGCGTATTTAACGACACATCGCGCATGTATCTATTTTTGAAAAATAGATTCTGATTGATGAAGAACGCGCTTATGTTGAGATGGTGGGAGAATACTGTAAATGTCTCGGCAAACGTTTTATCCATCTCCAATATGAGATCGTCAATTACAATAACTGTATGTTCATTTCCCTTTAACGAATTAACGTCATATACGCCTTTGTGGAACAAAATATCAGCTTGGTACTCGTTGAACACTGATTGATACGTCGAATAGCACCATATAACTTTATGCACAAATTTCGAGAACATCTCTCCCTTTTCTTTAATGATTTTAAGCATAAACACAGTTTTACCACATCCTGTAGGTCCAGATATAATACATGTGGATGGACTCGTGAATCTGAATTTTTCTACAGAGTCCATTTCTAACACGTCACACTCCTAAGTGGGTCATTTACAAAATATTACAAATTTTGAGTGCTGTTCCTTATATTTTGCTTTCTTCTCCCACAGAACCGTGAATGACGATGAGGTAGAGCATCCCATCATTGACATTACGGATGACCTCGACGACGGTGTAGTTGTAATCTCCTCCCCTGCCAACGAATCCTCACCAGCGATACCGGTAGCACGTCCAAAGCGGAGGTGTGAGAACCCCACGTCAGGTATAAAGCGACCGAAATACGCGCCTGTTGCACCAGTAATAGATCCCCAACCCTCAACCTCTTACGCAACAAGCCCCCAGCAGCACCTCTCGCTAATATATCCCCTTATTCATCCTCCACAGTTGCCCCCCGTTCTGTTAAGTCTACAATAATAGATCCCCAACCATCAACCTCCTACGCAACCGGCCCCCCATCAGCACCTTCCGTTAATATACCCCCTAATTCATCCGTCACAGTTACCCCCCGTTCTGCTGAGGATAATATAACGATCGAATTGGTGCGATCCGCAGCCCCCACCCCAGCCTTGACTAGAAATCGGTATAGAGTCAGGGTCGACCCTAGAGCCATGTCTAGCAATGGAATTGAGCGCGGGCTACGCAGGGTTGTACAGCGTATTTTAGAGTTTGCTCTTCAGAATCGCGACGAGCGTGAAGTCAGGACGAGTCTGTCCTTTGGATTCGGGTCAGATGACGGTGATGTAGACGATTATTGGGTGATAGTGCCATTTAGACGTTTGGCGGCTGAAGATGTAGAATATATATTAGGACGTATAATGCAAGCCGCCCAAAGTAGTATAGCCTTCAATATGGACAACTTCACGGTAAATATTGATCGTGTATTCCGTGTTGCGGGTCATAGTGCCATACCGTATACTCTTAACTTCAATTCTCCGACTATTTACCGAAAGCATATAAACGTCGATCGTGGTTGCGGCTTTATAGCAGTACTCTTAGCACGTATGTTTACTGTACAAAATACACGGACTCAAAAAATTTGGCTGCCTACGGTCGTGGAGCGTGCCCGTAAACTAGCTGTAGACTGTGAACTTGAATTTGACTGTAATATGGGTCCTGAAGAGCTGAGAAGGGTAGAACAGGAAATGAATGTCCGCATAGTTGTATTTGGGTTGGATGATCGTCGTAGGACTGTGTATATTTTTAAAAGCTGTGTGAGAGATCGTACAAGACCCCTACTTATTTTAGGATTGTCAGGGACAACGTATCTCCCCATCCGTAATATAAGGTGTCTTTACGCGAGTTATGACAAAAGTCGAAAATATGGGAGACATCATGATTTGTGTAAGGGGTGCCTCGAGTTTGCGGATGATATTGTGCGACATTGTAAAGAATGTCACATGGTATGTGAGCAGTGTAAAAGCACCAAATGTGAAAGCCGTGTAGTTGAAGCTGAGAAGAGAGACTGTGATGTGTGTAGACGCACATTTTTCAATAATAGCTGTTTTGATTTCCATAAATCAATTGGCACGTGCAGGAAAATGAGAATCTGTGAATGTGGTATGTTTCACACAATGGATAATTGGGGTAAATTTAAGCACAAGTGTGACGTAATTCACTGTCCTACATGCCAGGAGGAATATAAGGCGGATGGAGTAAAGCATGTATGTTATATGAAAGATGCTAAGCCTAAAAATAACCCTTGTATAACTGTATACTACGATATAGAAACATATACGAACGCTGAAACCAAAGAGGTAATTCCACATTTACTTGTGAGCCAGACCATCTGTGATGAGTGTATGGGTATCGAATGTGACGAGTGCCCCAAATGCGGTAAACGGACAAACGTTTTTAAAACGAATGTCCGCGATAGTCCTGTGAAACTATTTGTGTCCTATATTGTCAAGTTAGCCGACAAGTTCAAAAAAATGACTGTGTATATTCTCGCCCATAACGGGGCAAAGTTTGACACGCAGTTCCTTTATAAGGAGTTGCTTGAACACGAATCCTCTGAGATATTTACAGGTGATCCATTGAAAAGAGGCAACAAATTAATACAGATGCAGATAAGAGGCAATGTACAATTTAAAGATACTTTATTATTCACACCTTGTAAATTAGCAAAGCTACCCAAGGTGATGGGAGTAGCAGCTGAAGTTTCCAAAGGATACTTCCCTTACACTTTCCTCACCAGCGAGACTTTAAACTACGTAGGCCCACCACCCCCAAACATTATTTTGACTGTATGGATGAACGTGAAGACTTTGATCGATACTACAACAGTTTTAATGAAAGTAACCCTTATAATATAGCTGATGAATGTGAGCGTTATTGCGTGAATGATGTGCGCGTGCTTAGAGTATGTTTCCAGGCCTTTAGAAGGATGTACATAGCCCGTTTCAAATGCGATCCACTGCAAGTCGCAACCACCATCGCATCATTATGTTTTACGGTGTTCAAGAATAACTTCATGCCTAAAGACACCTTAGCCATTATTCACCGAAACAACCCCCGCAGTTACGGACACAAGGCTATTTACTGGCTCATACACCTACAGCAACAGACAGGTGTATACATAAAGCACGCCCGCAACACGGGTGAAGTACCCATTAAGATTAATGGACGTGTTTTTTGGGTTGATGGGTTAAGTGAAAACCGTGTCACTGGTGTGAAGACTGTGTACTCCTTTAACGGTTGCTGGTGGCATGGATGCCCCCGTCCTGAGTGCGGAATCGCCGGAGATATCCACGGTATCTCCTGCCGACTGTCTTGCATCGACCCGCACCCGCGATCAACTTATAGGATCACAGTTCACTCACAAAGTCTTGTGGGAGCATGAATATGATGCACGGATGGAGACAGACGAGGTGTACCGTGAGGAAATAAACACGATCAAGCGTTCAATGGTGCTGGATCCTCTCAAATGTGGTGATAGCTTGTTTGGAGGACGTACAAATCCATTCAGACTATACTTTCCACCTACGGAGGGCGTGAAGCTCCATTACTACGATTTCTGTTCTTTATACCCATACGTGATGAAGACAATCCGTACCCCGTGGGCGCTCCTGAGAAACTGGTGGGACCTAACCTGCCCTCCATCAATGAATTTTCAAAAATTTGAATGATCGTTACTTTGGGCTCTCTTTCGTAGACGTACTCCCCCCACGCAATTTATGGATGCCGATCTTACCTGTCGTTATCGACGACAAGCTCATGTTTCCCCTGTGCGTGAAGTGCGCGGAAGAGGATAACGGCGATTGTAACCATATACCCCACCAGCGTAAGATCAGAGGCGTATATACAAGTCCTGAGCTGGCCCTAGCCGTACGCCATGGTTATAGAATACTGAAGATACATGAGGTGTGGAGGTTTCAGAAGCTACCCAACCTTTTCACACCATATATAAACGCCTTTTTGAAGGATAAGGTTGAGGCATCAGGGTATCCGCGAGGAGTTGATACCGAAGATGAAAAGTCTGCCTATATTCAACGTTACCGCGACCGCGAAGGTATACAACTTGATCGTGTCCAAATTGTAAAGAATCCTGGCAAGCGCTTTAGTGCAAAGTTGTGTCTAAACAGTCTATGGGGAAAATTTGCGCAGAATACCGGCAAGGGAGCATTCATTTGGCACAAAGTTATAGCGATGTCTGGGATTATGCCAATGCTCCCGATAAAGAGGTCATGGAGATCGTGAATGTAGGTAATACTTACATAATAAAGTACAACAACACTGAATTTGCCACAGATACCTCAAGGGTTACAAACATACCTGTGGCCAGCTTCACAACAGCCTACGCCCGTATAAAACTTTGGGGTCTATTGCATTCTCTTGGGCGGAGAGTATTGTATGCCGATACAGATAGCGTGATATTCACAGAGAGGGAGGGTGAATACATGCCCGCTATTGGGGAGTTCCTCGGCGAGCTCACTGATGAGATCAAGGATGAGTATGGGGACAACGCATACGCCGACTCTTTTGTCTCAACAGGACCTAAACTTATGGGGTACGGGTCAGGGTGGGGGAGGAAATGAAATATATCGTGAAGGCAAAGGGTATTACGCTCAACCATGCGAATCGGCGGGTTGTTAACTTTGAATCGTTGAAGGATCTAGTATGTTTGGACGATGATGAGGGCGAACAACCTCCCCAACTAATTGTAGGCACCCACAATTTTCGGGCGCAGAAGCTGGGGGGCGTGAAGGAACTTAGGGGTACGAAGGTGTGCCGTAACACCTATAGGAAACGTTACCAGTTACCTGGTACCTATGATACCGTACCCTTTGGATACCATAACGTATGATGCTTCTATTGTTAACTCACACGTATTTGTCTTGTATATAATCGTATCTATTGATTTATTACACGTATTTGTAAATATATATATAACTTGAATATCTCGTTTATTAAATCGTATTTGTAAAGTATCTATTGATTTATTACACGTATTTGTAAATATATATATAACTTGAATATCTCGTTTATTAAATCGTATTTGTAAATATATATAACTTGAATATCTCGTTTATTAAATAAATCATGTTTCAATTAGCGTTTCACTTTCTCCTTTGTGTGTGTGTGTGTGTGTGTGTGTGTGCAGGTGAAAGTTCTAAGCTCCGCCCACTGTAAGACCGTGAGTCATGCTACTATCTGGGAGTCCCTGCGTGGTCAGTCGACTGCAGTAAGCCCGAGAGATCAGACGTGTATTCAGAAGAAAAGATCAGACGTGTATTCAAATGGCTACCTTTAATATTGCTTGTACAACGTTTATGAAATGGTATTCAGCAAAGTGTCAGGATGTGGTGGATACCGAAAAACTTCCTATTCCTCCCTCCTATGCCTCTTTTAAAAACACATTGGATTGTGCGAAGTTCCAAGATGTACAAATACTCTACGGATGTTCTGGTGAGACCGTTGAAGGCTTTCGTTGCACAGACGATGTGCTGAAGTATACTGCAGAGCTAAACTTTATAAAGTCTCACATACACCGTGAAGTAAAAGAAACAACGCGTGCAGAAGAGAAGCAGCAGGTATGGATAATGAGTCTTGCGGATGGGTGGTGTGACAAGCGGTATTACGTCATGCTACACCATGTCGATTACTCATACCCTACGACTGAAAATGTGAATCTCGTGATCATGGACAATCTTAAGTATTTTTATCACTATATTAACGTATATCATGATGAGGTTCGTAGTGAGGTTGTGGCTAGTGCCCTGCGTGAGTTTTTAACAGACTTTAGAGACGAGTATCGTTTGATGGGCAGAAAGGAAAAATATGAGCATATGTTCCTCTCAAATAGTGCGCCGGAGTGTGAAGATGTTTAGTAAAACATAAAATGTCCTAGTTCTTATCCTGAGGTAAAATGTCTGGTGCGTAGGCTGGTAGTGATGAAATTAATTCTTGTACCGGAAAAACAAATATGTACAACAATTCGGTACGACTCGCGGATCATACGACGAACAAGCCCATTCACGTATCATCGAGTCAGCCGCCCGTCGAACCGTTCCTGCCTACCTGCGTGCCTCACACGGCTCATAGTTATCTCAGAGCTTGAACCGAGTGGACGTGCGCTCCTCGAATACGATGGAACTTCCTTTGAGCAGCATTCTCAACGCCTCGTACGATGTGTCCGTGACGAAATCGTTGCGCGTGTTCAGGCGTAATTCCGGTACCGTTAGCTATGTACTGGAAACGGAATGTAGACAAACAAACAAACGGGTTTATTTAAGTGTCGAGGAGATGAATAGAATCTTCGTGATAGTTGAGAAGTGGAGTGAAGATCGTTATAAAATACCTGCTAACGTAGGTACAAGAAGAGAGCAGATTAGTGACGCACCCTCATACGCCGTTGTATGTACGTTGTGTATAAATAACGATCGGCCGTGCATTGATATACGGCTGATGTGGAAGAATGCTTCTGATAATAACGCTCTTGTTCCTACGCGAAACCGTTTCATCCTCGACAGAATGTTTGAAATCGTCGGATTCCGCAAGCTGAAACCTATATTAGACGCGCGTGTTACGGATATGCTTTATTTTGATACAGTACTTGAATACGCATACACCGCTCTGCTCGATGGGTTTACCGAGTGTAGGGCTGGTGAGAATGGTCTAGTGCTGGACATTTATTTAAAAAGTTTAGACTCTTTGAAATACCATGAACTTTGGTACAAAGCAATTGATCGGTACAAGGCTGAGCTCACCTACACCGTTCACCAGTGATGTAGTCGAGACCACCAAGTCTGAGACTGAGACCGAGACCGAGACCTGATCCTGTGAGACCAAGATCGAGACCGAGATCAAAGGTTCGAGATCGAGATCTACCTTCCGAGATCGAGACCCTTAAAATTCGAGACCGAGATCGAGATCGAGACCAAGCTCATGCTCTTTCAATTTGTTTTACACTACTATGGAAATTAGACTATGTTAAGTATATTAATAAACCAATAACTACTTTCTCAGATGTAGTGTGTTGAATGCAAAAAGTGTAGCCTATAAATTAACAAATGAATATATATATACGTACTTTTTATTTATTTACTTCTTTTATATCTGTTACAGAAGGTTTAATGAACGTACCCACTACCCAGTTTGACTTGTGCATTTATTTAAAGCATGATAGGTGCTCATTACACTTAAGGAACATCAGCATGCTCAGAAGATTTGCTGAAGTTCGACTTCTGTGGGGCCTCATTATTATGCCTCCATGGCTAAATACACGCTCAATTGGAGCACTAGAGGCAGGCACTGTTAAAACAGTCATGGCAATATTGGCCAGTGATGGGAATTTTTCCCTTTTCTGGTGCCAAAACTTTATTGGAGAGCAGTTGTCTAAAATATGAGATTCATCGATCTCTAAGAGGTACCGCCGCAACTGTTCCCTGCGGTTCAAAATCTTCCCAGTTTCAACGTTCTTCTGCTTGGACCGATAGCTTTGATATTTTGCCATTAGTCTCGGAACTTTGGTTTGACTCTGTTTTATTTCGTCATCGCTGCTGTGAGAATGAGCGCTGTCTCTCTGTATCTGCTCATTCTCCGTGCTTGAGTTTCCTGTATAGCATTTTTCCAACACCATTTCTATGACATATCGGTACTATAAACAGACCCACACACCCCCGCAAGACAAACGTGGCAACTCAAAACAGGGTGACTGATTAGTGAATACCTAGAGTCCCTTACTTTTACAAACTTTCATAAACATTCTGAATTGTGTCTGGCTCAACCAAGCCACCATCATGAGTATGCCAATAACATGTATTCCAGAGGTCTCGAAAGGTCTCGGGGAGAAAAACCGAGACCGCGTCTGTCGAGACCGAGATCGAGATCGAGATCTGCAAATTGGGTTTCGAGATCGGTCTCGAGACCGAGACCGATCTCGAGACCTACATCACTGCCGTTCACCCTGAAGAACTATTTCTTTATATAAGGCGCAGTTGTCGTAACGATTTAGAAGATTATTTCAATTGCCGCTATGTTGAGTGAGTTCACGATTGAAAAGCTCGAGTCGGTAGAAATAAACCCTCGATTGGAAAAGCGTGTTTATAAACTTGTGTTTAATAATGTAGCTAACGATGGACTCTTTGTGCGTGCTTTTGATTGTATTCTAGATGTATTTAAAGATGACTTACCAACCGGTTGTAAAGTGGGAAAAAAAATAGTACTGAACGATATGAAAGCCTTTCATATCGAATACAGGTTTCCCTATACTTTAAGCGGTGAAATATTATTAAGCCGCATATACTGCGTAATGCAGAGCAATAATGATGTAATTGTAAACTCGATTAAGTGCGAGTTTAGTATTTTGAAAAAAAAGTGAAATGTATTTATATATTTTGCGTGATATTTCAACTGTACTGTTATGATTATATGCATATTTCTATTATTATTGAAATGTATTTATATATTTTGCGTGATATTTCTCCTGTACTGTTATGATTATATACATATTTCTATTATTATTGAAATGTATTTATATATTTTGCGTGATATTTCCCCTGTACTGTTATGATTATATGCATATTTCTATTATTATTGAAATGTATATTTATTTCTATTTGAAATGTATATTTATTTTATATATATCTCCATAATTGTGTGTATATATTTCCTGTACTGTTATGATTATATGCATATTCCTCAATTATTATTGAAATGTATATTTATTTTCTATATATTTATAATAAACAGAATGATGCAATGTTGTTTTACTTAATTATATCATGTTACGCCTTCTAAACCTACTACCGGTATTCTAAACCAACTTTTAAGAAATATAATAATGTATACAATGGTATCTGGCAATGCTAAAAAGTGGTATCTGGCAACTCAAGCCATTTACGCCTTCTAAGCCAACTGGCTGATTAGGAGTCTATAATAATGTATACAATGGTATCTGGCAATGCTAAAAAGTGGTATCTGGCAACTCAAGCCATTTACGCCTTCTAAGCCAACTGGCTGATTAGGAGTCTATAATAATGTATACAATGGTATCTGGCAATGCTAAAAAGTGGTATCTGGCAACTCAGTCTTCGATTAGAATTAAATATATAGCACAAACTGAATACATGGCGCTATCTGGCAACTCAAGCCATTTACGCCTTCTAAGCCAACTGGCTGAGCCTATAAGACAACGCCTACTCGGCTGAAGTCTTAATATGCACTTGGCTCCTGCCAGGTGAACACCTCTCCTCCTTTCTCTCCTCCTTTCTCTTGGGGGATAACGCCGCCTCCAAGTTTTCCTTGTTGCACCTGCAGCATCCCCCCTTTTTAGGCTATACTACTTGCATGTTATGATAACATAAAAAATATTGTGTTTACTCAAATACGCGTATATCTGTATTTTTTCTAACTTTTAAATACGTCCCAAAATGTTTATTGTATGTCCCCAGAACTCTTTAAGTTACATTTTAAATGGTTGGGGAATCAGCAGATGTCATACAGCAGTATGACATGTATATATATATATATATATATATATATATATATTACAGTCACTGTGTAAAATCAGTATTTTTACGTAATTTCTAAAGGTTTTACATATTTGCAAGTAATGCCTGTAACCCTTAATTACAGGCATCTAAGATAATATGACGGAGAGGAACCTACAGCTTTACATAGGATCCGAACCACGGGTCGCTACATAGTCTGGATGCAGAGGACAGTCTTTCATCCACCTACTAACCGACCCAATGTCGCTTAATTTATATATATACTTGTACTTTGCTTTAACCTTGGTTTTGCTCCCGCCCGAATTGTTCATTCTGACGAAGGTCAAGCTTGTTACTCCACCTTAGACCTACAGTTTAACGTGGAATCCGAACTACGCCCGAGCAGCCCAGCGTCTTAATCACTAGGCTACCCATGGTACCCATTTATCTACCAACCAATTTTTATTTTTATTTGTGTTTTTTTTAATTTGCTGCGCGCCGCCTGCCGTCACTGAGTCTAGATCCCGGGGGCGATGGATTCGTAGTCATTGATGCTAACCACTACACCACCGAGGCGTATAGATATATATATATATATATAACCCAACCTTAAAACTTACGACAATGAATTTCTTTAAGCATCCAAAACCTCGTCCCAAAGCCAGACTTAATTAAAATAGCTTAAAAAAAATCGAGATTGGCTATTCCAAATGTCACGTGACATTTAGTTAGCCATGTCGGCTTTAACGGTGGGGTTTTAAACAATTAAAAAAATCATTGTCGTGAATTTGATATTTAGCCAAAAGATGCTTCATCAGTAAGTCTTCATGGCTAAACTTTCCTAATTTAAGCTATATATTTAGCGCCATTTATATTGTAGTCTCAGGTAAAATAAGGCTCAAGCCTTAATGAGCGAAAATTAGCCCTGCATAAGTCAGGGATTGTCAAGACATAGAATTCCTCTGGGTAATCTGTGTGAGTGAGAATAGGCTATTGGTGTTTCTATAAGACTCCCTAATTATACAGTAATTGATGGTAGGTGGCGAGAAAATGGTGTGTGTGCATAATTGCTTTATTGAAATTAGGCCGTAAGATCTATCTTTTCAAAACATGTCGGCTAAAACTGTTTTAACTTCCTAAAACTCATTCAAGAGTTTATAAACATTTCTATGCAGTATACACAGTAGAATTTGCCAACTTTTTAATTTAAAAAAACTGGAGATTAGGCTTGAGCGCCCAGTCGACCCAACCCGTAGCAATTAAACGGTGCCATAATGGCATAGTTGCACAGTTGCATACTATTATTAGCTGTAATTTTGATTTCTGAATGACCTCTTTACTAAATAATGTATGAAATTTAATAAAAAACGAAATTTTCAAATTTTATTTCGTCTTCGGTTTTACTTCGAAAATAAAACCGGAGACTGGTCGAAAACTGAAGAGTTGACAACCCTAATGCACAACATGAAAAAGAAAGAGAAAATACAACTAAATAACAATTAACCAGTTTAAGCAAGTTACTTAAATTTACATTTTGCAGCGCTATATAAATACTGAATTATGGGGATGTAGAGTTGTTTCACTCCATGAACCAACTCAGCCCGGCGGTACAGGCTACTACTAATACTAGGTTAAGTTAACATTAGCTCGGTTACGTTAGGGTACGTCTGAGCTGGTCAGAAAACACGGGCGGAGTTGGTTCATAGGCCGAAATGACCTGTGACTGATCATGTAAGAAGAAGGGTTAAAAAAACTTGAACTTCATGGAACTACAGGGGACAACGACTTCTGATCCACTCGACATAAAACCGACAAGTTATTGTGGGTCAAATTAAGGTAGGTTAAGTTAGAATAGCAAAGGGTAGGCTAGGTTAGCATAGGTTAGGTTACGCCATGTTAGTTGAGGTTAAATTATGTTAATTTAGATTTTAGAGTATGATGTTATATCTTGCCGACCAAAAAGGTATAGGTCCGACCTACACACGTTTCGTCGATGGGACATTCTAGAATCAACACACTTATTACCTTAACTTAACCAAATCCACCGTAACCTAACCCACAGGCAGAGCTGGGCAGTATTTAAATACATTTGTGTATTTAGAACTGTATTTATAAATACATTGTTTTTCATGTATTTAAATATAGTATTTAAATACTTTAATGAGTATTTAAATACAATGTATTTAAATACTCAAAATATAAAAATGTAAATACTTTTACTGGTTTAATACACGTTCTGTACTAGCACAGTACGACGCGTCGA
This sequence comes from Bathynomus jamesi, assembly GCA_023014485.1. Classification (NCBI taxonomy): domain Eukaryota; kingdom Metazoa; phylum Arthropoda; class Malacostraca; order Isopoda; family Cirolanidae; genus Bathynomus; species Bathynomus jamesi. The sequence goes on along the minus strand of JAJOZX010005783.1, from coordinate 73,566 downwards.
CAGTGTAGTACAGCATGGTTCATGTTTCAACGTGTCAGTTCAATCAGTTGTGTGCCACTCTTAGTCGAAAGCGGTTGATTTCTTTATCGTGTGCGTGTCATGGCTTCAGCAAGCAAATCCGGTGAATCCGGTATAATATGTCACTGGTTGAACATCGTAAGTTCTATGTTCTTTTGTTTTTGTTTTGTTCTAAAAAGGGAAATACAGTACAGGGTGTCCCAGAATTAACTATCTATTTCAATGAAATCGGACAAATTTAATAAAAACTGACATAATTTTGTGTTTATTACTAAATTATGATACAAAAACATATAGATTTATAAATCATAAGTCAAAACTTTATTGAGAAGTTTCAACATGTGCACCGTCTGTATCTCTGCAAATTTCAAATCTATCCTCAGCGCTGCGAAACACATTTTGAAGCATTTCAGGTGTTATCTCCCGCACTGCCAACTGGATGCGTTCTTTAAGTTCAGCTAAACTATTGATCTTTTGGCGATAAACCTTTGTTTTTATGAAACCCCATGCAAAGAAATCCAGGGGTGTCAAATCCGGAGAACGCGGAGGCCAAGGTCGAGGTCCTCCACGTCCAATCCACCGATTCGGAAGGCGTCTGTTGAGGTATTCTTGAACAATTAGAGCATAATGACATGGTGCTCCATCTTGTTGAAACACAACATTATCAAGAATGCCATCATCAAGAAGCTGTGTTCGAGAAACTGCTGAAGCATATCAAGGTAGACGGTACCTGTTACAGTTGCTTCCGCAAAGAAGAATGGGCCATAAATTTTGGATTTGGTCATTCCAAGCCACACGTTAACTTTTGGAGAGTCTCTTTGCCATTCTATGACTTCAGACGGTCTTTCATTGGACCAGATACGACAGTTGTGTCGATTGACTTTACCACACGTGTGGAAAGTCGCCTCATCACTGAATAAGATGTTATCCAATAAACTTTCATTTTCGATTTGATCCACAATTTCTGCACACCTTGCTGCTCGATTTGGATAATCCTCTTCATTTAGGGCATGCAGTACTGTTGTCTTGGATATGTTGAGTCTTCGACCGGCCTCCCTAACCGAAGTTGTTGGTTCATCCTCAAACAATTGTCGTACCTGTTCGGTACTGTTACGTGCTGTCCTTGGGCGTCCTCTTCCCACCTCGTCGTGTACGGATCCAGTTCTTTTAAATTTGTTCACAAGTTCACGAATCGCTTTGTCTGTAGGACCGGTTCTGTGGAATCTTCTTGTAAATTTTTCTCTGATTTCATTACATTGCATTCCTTTGATACGGGATGTTACAACAAAGATGCGTTCTTGTGTATTCATTATTAATAGGGTTCTGAAAGAGAATGAAAATAAAACTATGAAAAACTATGAAAAAATTATGAAAATAAAATTATGAAAAAAATTTAGAAATTTATACATTTTTAACACATATTAAACATGATAAACATAAATAAAAGTGTGTTTTTAAAAAATTTGTCCGATTTCATTGAAATAGATAGTTAATTCTGGGACACCCTGTATATATAATCGGAAATTAGATTGTACTATTTCTTTATCCTTTATCAAGCATTTTATATTGTTGTTACTCATGAATTAGTGAATGCATATGTTAAAATTTGTATGTATTTAAAATGTATTTACAAATGTATTTAAATACAATTGATGTATTTTGTATTTAGTATCTAAATACATTCGTAAAATGTATTTAGTATTTAGTATTTAAATACATTTCTCCCATGTATTTAGTATTTAGTATTTAAATACATTCAATGTATTTATTGCCCAGCTCTGCCCACAGGACACTTGCTGACATACTATTTTGTCAACGAAATTTCGCTCGGTTGTACGTGTATGATTGTAGTTTATATGGTGCAGTAGGATTAAATTTAAGTCAAGTTTCAACTGCTCAATGTAAAGGAATTCAAACTGGATGCGAAGTTCTGTCGAGTGGTTAGTTGGTTAGTGGCTTTGTTAAGGATCCTGAATTGATGTTTGGGTAGTAGGGGAGTGCGTGATCGACGTTATAACCCTTTTCTAGTGGGTAATATTTTTTGGGGGTTGGTTGGTTTGTTCAAGAGATTTTCTGACCGCTCACTATCACGCTTACTCTCACTGACGCTACTACCAATATAATTCGAATTGTCTCGAACGCACTAATACATATATACTGACAATCCACATTCAAATTTAATTGCTTGTACAGTGCTTCAGCCTTCAGTGTAAATTTTATATGATAACGTGCGACTTTTAAATACCGAATTTTATTTTAAATTTTAATTATTTTTATTCAATGAAAAAAATATATATAAATATTATCCATACTCCATAATCAAATGAAGTCCAATTATAATAAAAAAATTATAATGACACTGTAGTACAATATTTATACATGTTAAGAAATTATTATTATTATTATTATTATTATTACTGTATTATTATTATTATTATTATTATTATTATTATTAGTAGTAGTAGTAGTAGTAGTATGTAGTAGTAAGTTTTCAAATGCGGATATTGTACCCGCGCAAACTATAGCATTCTCTTTTTAATGATGTCAAATGGAGCACAGGAAACCTTCACGTATTACACCAGCAGCCATTACTCCGAGGAGGACGTTGTATGATGGGCAGTTTCATGCAAAGGATTATCGGACCTTTTTTTCCTTATATCTAGCGGTTCCAAGATCAAATCCAGCAGGATTGGGTAGTAGGGGAACGCTCGCCGACGTGTCCACTTATACAGCCAAGAAGCTATGGCCACTTCCAGCACATGCTTTAGGCCTACATAATTACTGTAAGATTCTAAATAGAAAATGAAAATAAACTGCAATTTTTAGATGTTCAGGCTGCCTAGTAACGACAAGCCAAAATTTACACTTTATGGAAAGCCAATCGTTACCCTTCAGAAACGTACAATTTCGTAAAAAAAAGTTCGTTTACAAACAAAATTTTTAAAAAGAAAAAATTATTAATTGTTAATAATTTTGTTTTTCTTTGGATATTTTATTCTTTTTTGTAACAGTAACAAAATTTGAAAACTAAAACTCAATTATTAGTAATTAACTAATTTTTTATGCGTTTCAGAAATTTTGTTTCTAGACAATCTTTTTTCCCGAATCTGGGCGTCTTTCCTACTTGGGACATTCAAGCCAATCCACCAACAAAAGGTGCCATGATGAAGTTATTTCTTAGAAAATGCAATTATGATCTGTGTCCCACACTCTCAAAATCTCTGGTTAGAATGTCAACATCTTAATCTATTTTTGAGTTGTATATCCTCACTTTTTTATAGTACTGTAAACTGAAAATAGCCTATTGCATACAGCTATTTGGACTCACCACGTTAGTTAATTTTAATCATCCATTTGAGAGTGTAGAATAACTTGATACAGGAAACAAACTTTTGAAAACGTTATTAAAGAATTCGGTTACAACAATAACGTATCCTGAATCCTCATTAAAAATTACCCCGGAAAACTATCATCTCATGTAGTGCAGATTGAGTTAATATTAATTTCATAATAAGGCTGGCGTTTTTATTTGGGTAAGTCTTGTTTAATTAAGTTTATTTTTGGCTACTTTTGCAGTGCTTCATTTGGTTTCTGGCTACTGTTTCTTTGAATCTTTCGTTCAGTTTGAAGCTGAATTTGTTTGAGCATGACGCACCATTTCCTTAAGGCGATTGCCGATTTGTACCCTCCAAAATAAGGTATGTAAACGAGTAATAGGTTAGGTTAGGTAAGGTTAAGTTGGTAAGGTTAGGTTAGGTTAGGTTTTATAATAATAAACACCACAATACATTTTTCTGGTTGTATTTAATGTGCTTTATTCAAATCTGACCTTCATTTCTTGAGCAAATGAACAGAACTTATGAAAACTTGATTGTTTCATAACTTCGTTTTGGTTCATTTGCACAAAAAGTGAAGGTCAGATTTGAACAAAGCACATCAAATACTACCAGAAAAATTTATTGTGGTGTTCGAACTGCTCCGGGTCCTTTGCCGAATAATTGCCGAAAATATTTTGGGAGCAAGTGTAATTTACATCCCCCTGTGGTGCCAAGTGTAGTTTACGTTCTCCTACATTATCCTAGTGTAGTTTGCGTTCCCCAACTTTGTCCGCGTATACCTAATCAAAAAAACGTTAAAACTAACGAAAATATTACGACTTAACCTAACCAATCGTCAATTTATAAATATATATATATATATATATATATACGGGGTGTGTATATATATATATACGGGGCTCCAATAAACCTTAGCCCCCCCCCGCCCATGGCCTAAACCATTAAAGGTACAGTAAAACTAAACATACCTTACAAAAGAGAATTTAATCATCGGAGACAGCTAAATGCATGAAATCATCTACAGGGTGGGCCGTAAGTTTCCATACATAGGAAAATTTAAACGTGCGTCGGTATTTGGATCAGCAGTTTCCGGATGCTTGGATTGGTCGGCGTGGTGGTCCTGTGGAGTGGCCTCCCAGATCCCCAGATCTCACCCCCCTTGATTTCTATCTTTGGGGGCACTTGAAGGCCATGGTGTATCAGGAAAAGATACGAGACATAAATCATCTAAAGGAACGTATCACCAACGCCATTACAAGCATAACGTCAACTGTGCTAATGCGTGTTCATCAACAGTGGGGAACACGTATTGAAATGTGTTTTCAAAACAATGGCAACCATGTAGAGCATATTATATAAATAAAAATGGTTGTCCATAAAAAAATGTTTATTTTTCCTATGTATGGAAACTTACGGCCCACCCTGTACATCCCAATCTTCAAGATAATGGGCAAACCACATTCTGTCATCGATGTTAAGTTGAGTTTTTCTTGGCTTTGGAAGTTCATGCCAAGGCTTTAAACCTTGCCTATGACGGCACAGTCGAATGATCTCACCACTAACGATCTTTCCTCTCAACACTTCGATCTCTCTAGAAAGTTTAGCACAGCTGTTTTTCCGCTTACGCGTACCGCTTTCAATGATGTCCTTTGTTTCCTGAGAGAGTGGCAAATTTGGTTGTATCCATTTCACATTCATCCAAAGTTTTATTCCAATTTCTTTTGACGAAGTCCTCACTTCTTCGCAACTTTTTGGCAACCCATGAACGTGTTATAAAGGTGGCTCCAGCATCAAGAGCTTCCCGAAATGTTATTGCTCGTATGCGATCTATCACACGTTGCCTCTCCGAATCACCAATTAATTGAGAAGCCATTATATTATCACTTTATCAGCTAGAGTAAATTTAATACCTGCAATAAATAAAGAATTTTATATATTTTTATAATCACTAAAAACTATTTCGATATAAGTAAACATGTAAGCTGCAAATGGGGGAGGGGGGCTAAGGTTTTTGGAACCCCTTATATATATATATATATATATATATATACAGGGTGGGGCACGGGAATCAAGTGTTTTTTGAATAGCTAGAAATCGGCCATTAGGAATGGGAGGGGCGTGCGGTAGGTAGCATTCCATTCCTGGGTTCATAGCATTTAACTTTAACTAACACTCACCTTTATCTTTCAGGTGCCATCATGGAGCAGTGGACGTTAGAACACCGCATGTTCGCGTATGATCATTTTGTTAGGAGTGGCGAGTCAGTGACAGCAGTTCAGCGTGCGTTTCGCCGCAGATTCAACATTCATCGAAATGACTCTGTTCCCGCTCGTGACACAATCTTACGTTGGGTTAACAATCTTCGAACAGGAGGCTCAATAATGAAAACAAAACCGAAGGGGCCGCAACGCACTGTGCGTACTCCAGAGAACGTTGAAAGGGTCAGACAAGCGATGTTGCAAAGCCCAGGCCGCTCTGCTCGGAGACATTCAGTTGCACTCGGAATCAGCAATCGTACTGTTAGACGGATTTTGCATGAAGAATTACATTTTCACCCATACAAGTTAGCGATGGTGCAGGAATTGAATGTAAACGATTGCCCCCAACGACTGAATTTTGCACAGGAAATGCTTGCACTTTATGAGCAGAATGAAAACATGATGGTGGTAATGAGTGATGAAGCCCATTTCCACCTTAATGGGGCCGTCAACAATCAAAACTGTCGGTATTGGGCTGCTGAAAATCCGCGACAACTCCATGAAAAACCGCTGCATAGCCCTAAGGTTACAGTTTGGTGCGCGGTGGGAAAGTTTGGCGTCATCGGTCCCTATTTCTTCGAACAAAATGGGGTTACCGTTACCATAACATCTGGGCGTTACATTGAGATGGTGAACACCTTTTTCATCCCTGAGTTACGAAGAAGGCGTATTGCTCGTCGACATTTGTGGTTTCAGCAAGATGGGGCCACGCCACACACCGCCAGAGCGTCAATGGCTGTTCTTCGCCCCCTGTTTCCCAACCATCTCATTTCGAGATTTGGTGACATTGCATGGCCCCCTCGGTCCCCTGACTTGTCCACATGTGACTTCTTTCTATGGGGGTACCTCAAGTCACGTGTCTACGAGGACAAGCCCCGTACATTAGATGCATTGAAGGAAGCGATCCGTCAACAAATCATCCAAATCAACAGAGACCTGCTGGGAAGAGTGGAGGCCAATTTTCGTAAACGCCTTCAACAATGCATCGACGGCCAAGGACATCATATGCCAGATATAATTTTCGGTACATGATTATTATGACATGAAATGCTATGTTCTTACGAATGTTGTTCTACCAATATATTTTCTTTACAAAAATAAATATCATTTTCCTGATTATTCCAAAAACACTTGGTTCCCGTGCCCCACCCTGTATATATATATATATATATATATTGACGATTGGTTAGGTTAAGTAGCAATATTTTCGCTAGTTTTAACGTTTTATTTGATGGATTCATTTAAAAAATGTCTCCTAAAGGTCCTAGTGTGGTTGTGTCCCCTTTTGTGTCATGGGGACGTAAATTACACTTGCTTCATATTTTGTAACTGAAACCACAACCCTTTTGAATTAAAGTTGAATTAAAAATTATTCTGGAAGGCCCACACATTTCGACGATCTTATCCGTCAGACAATAAAGTAATACACCCATAAACAAACGCAAGAAGAAGTTTGCTTGGAAAATCAACAGTTTTTCACTGCACGAGGGTCAAAAAAAGGTGTACAGAACAAGCTGCGTATGGAGGTTACGTCGAGAAACGTTACAGAGGATAAAATTTAAAAAGACGCAGTCACCAACACGGCTAGGACCCATAGACATTTCACCAACACTGTAATAACCTAACTGTAATAACTTAAGCAATTAATTTTACTAATTTAACTTCAATAACCTAATCTAACTTAATCTAACCTAAGTAACCTATACTTAATCTAACCCTCCCAAAAATTGTCGATAAAATATCACGTTAAGGAAATGTCGAAAGCCGCACAGTTAAAGTTTTAGGAATAAAGACGAAAACGATGCACTCTTTCACCCCAAAATCAGTATGGATCACCTCATGTGGCACAAAAACCCTCAGAGGTTTGTTTCTAAAGAAAAATGTGATTTAATAAGACTGTTGAATACTTTTTTAATTTTTGACAACAAAAACTTTAGTAATAATAAAGCTTTTGTTTTTTTATAATTTTGTTCAAACATGATTTTTCTGTCAAAAATTTGAGAGAGAAGTTAGTGTGCGGATGGTTGGTTGATAACTTGAGGGAGTAGGACTCTTTTAAATATCTTGAATTAGTTTACTGAGAATTCTTCGTCAGAAGAGGCGGTGGGGGGCGGGATTTAGTTCCTCTGGAGAGATCTCATGTTTGTGATTTTATAGCATCTTTTAAATTATCTTTGGTTGTGAAACAGGCTGACATAATGAACATGAAACCGTAGTTGAATTGTTTTAACTACACGTGATGCCATATGAAGACTGTACATCGGGAAATCATCAAATTAGAAAAACAATTAATGGAAGGACAAATGCGCCCACTCTTCCGAAAACCAAACTCAATTTGGGTTCTGCCTGAGTTTCTAAGACTTTACTTCAATTAGAGAACCAAGTCAGGAAACAGACCTTCTTTTTTCCTCCCCCGGCAAGTAAAAGTAAACGAGTCTACAATTACAGCTTGTCCGGACGTATTATACATATAAACATATTTCCCCTCGAGTTAGGGGAAAACTGAGAACTCAGAACGGCCAAATAAAGGGCGGATGAAAGTCGAGGGGAGAAACAACTGAGAATTTGAACTAAAAATAGAGATAAAAATAATTAATTAAAAGTGAAATAAACTTAACGAGGAGAGATCCAATAACATAGTGATATTTATGTAAAAATATATTTTAGAAATGAATTTATGAAAATTATCAAAGTTTTATTTAAAATTATAAGAGATATTTACCCTTTATTCGTTTTATAATTTCCAGAGAGATAGAAGATTTTAAAACAATAAAGCAAATTTAACTTTCTTACTTGCTTTACAGTGTAAATACGATCCTACTGTGTAAGAGGGATACGTTTATTTTATTCGTGGTAACCTCAAAAAGAGAATTTTCCCAATTATCATAAAATGATAAACAAAATTTCTAGATTTTCCCTTCCATCCGTAGTTGGAGAATCGGCACTGAGTGGAGTTACAGCCAAATTATGCGTCGTGGTATATAACCTTCATTAACACAATCGTACCAAAGCCTACCTTTTATTTAATCGTCCATGCTCGCACTATAACGTGTAGATACAAATTATTTTAACAGAAATTATAATTTCTGTTAAAAAAAAATTGTGAGCGTAAAATAAATATTAAGATCTCACTAATAATTATTAATGAAATCTTAATATTCGGGGGGGGGGGAGAGCAAACCAAAGGTACATTGGCTTTAATATGATGATGTTCAAAATTTTGATGGTTATATTCTTTTCTGTATTTATTCCGACGGACTGGAGCTTCTGAACTTCAAAAATGTGTATGCAATACATAATCAGACCACGCTTCTACAAAGTTTCATACACTTTTATGAAATCCAGAAAAGCCTGTCCGTCAATAAATGCAGAAAAGAACGCAACCATCGAAGCTTTTAGCTTCACATCCGCAGCCAGTGAATCGAAGTTTGTGAAGCTGCATTTAAAATCCAAGTGCCTCGTGAGCTTAAAGTAAATGTTAAACTTTTACTCACTTAAAAATTCTGTTAAAAATCTTATTTATGAACTTCTTTACATGTTATAACGCTAGCCTGGGCTGACTAGATAGAGGTAGACTTTGGTGAAACTCTTAATATTCTGTTTATTTCCAGTGTGATCGAAAGATCTGAACGTCATTGCAGGGAATTGATTTTAAAGTGGAAATTATAACTAAGTCAGTTAACGTATATTTCGATATATTGCTTCATCAGACAAAAATGTGAAAACTTATCTAATTCTAATTCTTCTCGCTCTTCCTGGCAAATAGGCGAGAACCTTTTCAACAACTTTACTTCTTCTTCTTTCCCTCCTCTTTTCTATTCTGAAGGCTCATTTGCCATCCCTTCTCCTGATAAAGCTGAACTCTTCACTCAGACTTTCGCCTCCAACTCAACCCTGGACGATTTCGGTGCTGTTCCGGTGTTTCTCCTCTCTCTGACTCAATTATGTCTGAAATTAGAATCTCTTCTAAAGATGTTTTTTCTGCCCTCTCTAGGATGAACTCTAGGGAGGCATACGATCCTGATGGTGTCCCTCCTGTTGTTCTCAAGAACTATGCTTCCGTGCTAACCCCTACCCTACCTACTTTTCCTTCCTGCTGGAAGTTCGCTTTCATTCAGCCTGTCCCAAAGAAGGGTGACCGCTCTCAACCTTCCAACTATCGTCCAATTGCTTTGATTTCTTGCCTTTTTAAATTTTTTTAATCTATCCTTAATAATAGGAAGATTCTTAAACACCTTTCTGACGATCTGAAATACGATTGTGGGAAGTGTGCTTCCGCAAGGGACGCTCTACTGGCGATCTTCTTACTTATCTCTCTGACTACTGGTCATCCTCCTTTCGGGATTTAGGCGAAACCTTTGCTATTGCGCTAGACATATTAAGAGCTTTTGATAGAGTCTGACACAAATCCTTAATTTCCAAACTGCCTTCCTTCGGTTTCTATCTTTCTATCTGTGCTTTCATCTCGAATTTCCTTTCTGGCCGATCTACAGCTGCGGTTGTAGATGTCCACTCTTCTTCTCCTAAATCTATTAATAGTGGTGTTCTTCAGGGCTCTGTCCAGTTCCCCACTCTATTTCTTTTATTTACCAATGATTTATTTAAGTCGCACTTCCTGTCCTATCCATTCCTATGACGATGATTCCACTCTTCTCAACCCGTTCACAAAGCGTCCTCTCAACAGTCACTCCATGATTTGCGTAGGACGGCTATGATGCACCTCAGCACCTGACCTCTGATCTTTCTACTATCCCTTATTGGGGCAGAGAAAGCCTCGTGGCTTTCAATGCCTCAAAAACTCGAGTTCTTCATCTGTCAACTCGTCACAATCTTTCACACGACTATCCTCTTCTTCTTCTTCTTCTCTTAACATTCTTGGTATTTCCTTTTCTCGTGGTTTTTCATGGAAAAATCACATATACGCTCTTTCGGCACAATCTCATTCCTTTTCTGTCCAACTCTCTAACGCAAGAGTTAATCGGTATTTTCAATCTTTCATTTACTCAATCGGTGAACTATGGAACAATCTTCCTCAATCCATCTTTCCCCCTGTCTATGACCCAATCTTTCAAACGCAGTGCGTCCAGGCATCTCGAAAACCTTGGACCTTGATTTAGGCTCTCTTCTTCCTCTATGTAGGGGGTGGCCGTTTTCGCGGGTGTTTGCCTTTGGCCCTTCCTTCCTGCATAAAATAAAAAATTCAGTCAGGAGTAAACATTCAGTAAAATTCAAAATGAACGAACGTTTCGAAATTAACTCCTGAACCCACCATTAATCGAAACTGAAGCAATAAATTAACTCGTTAAACACGATTTTTATGGAGCAATTAAAATTCCAAAAAAATCAGAAAAAAAAATAAAAATTCTAAAATTGATTCTTAGATTCGCTGCAAATTTTACACCTCCGCCATTTTTAATTTATTTTTGTTTATTTTTTTATATTTCATTTTTGCCATTAACTTTAACAAATTAGGCGATTAGAATAGCTTAGCCTCTTACCATCATCGGCGTGTGTGTGTGTGTGTGTGTGTGTACATCACGCGTGTGATGTGGGTGCGCGCGCCCGTGCACATCCTTTCTTTAGTGTTTTTTACTATAAAGGATATACTGTAAAAATGTGTTTTATTACATTGAAATAAAAATAGTATTTATAATATTTCATACTCTTCACTTAACCCTAAATAGTATACAATGGCCAAATGGGTCTCTAACATTTAATAAAATCGTCTGCCGTTAACGTGTTTGCATCGTTATAGTAAGACCCGCTTAAGGCCCTATGTGCATTTCGCGCTTTTATAATAGTGACACTCTTTAATGAGCTTAAATGTACGGATGGTTATGAGCACCAACAATGGATTCATTAAGCAAATCACTATAATCCTGTTACGTTAAACGCTTTTAGAAACCGAAATAATGTTTTATATATTATATATTATATATAAACAACTTCATTATATAAATGGAGGGGAAAATCATGTCATTAAGAAAACGTTCACTACTTCAGAATTAAAACAAAAACGGCATTCAAAAGAGAGTGAATTGCAGTCAGAGCTTAGGCAAGGCCGGAGAAGTAGCCTAGCCATGGCCTAGACTGAGAAGAGAAAGCCTAGCCTAGTCTGGATGGTCTAGTCTAGTGTCAAAAGGTCTAAAAGTTGCTATACTGTAGATGCTATTCTAAAACTCCGAGCACGTAAACCTCCTTCAATATTGCTCCCGCGCCTTAACTGTAAGTTAAAACATGACAGAATTTTTTAGACAATTTTCCACCGAGAAAAAGAGAGAAAATATTTTTGGATTAATTTTGTTTATTATTACATTTCCCTATTTGCTGTACACTAAAAAAAGATTATATAGGAAAAAATATAAAGCAGACGTTACTGTTAGGCCTATACGAAGTTCTTTCAGCCTTAGTACTTATATATACACACACACACATATATATATATACACACGAGTGTGTATATATATAGTATATTATGTTATTGATAAAAAGTTAGGCTTTATATTAAAGTATGGTGGAGATACTAGAGGAATACTTCTGCCCTTATTGGTCCTAAATTAATGTCGAAAGTAAATTCAAATATAATTTCTTTCGTTTTTGTTGTCAACTTATTTTTTTGTGTACACGAATGGAATCGTTACTAAAGACGACAGTATTCATCAAAACATTGAAGCAAAAATGGTGCTTGCAGCCTACAACTGACAAAATTTAGTGCCATCTTCATAAACTGTTGCTCCTCGATCAGTGGCAACAGTTAATAGACCTAAATTGAGTACTGTTAAGAATCTTAAAGTTAAAAAAACAAGACTAAATTAAAAACAAGAACTAAAACTTTATATCCGAATAAGGAAGAAATGTCTGAAAAAGAAATATAGAGAAAAGAAACAACCAACTAAAATTTTCTCAGTCAGAAAACAAATACATCTAAACACTGGAGGCTAAAATGCCCCAATAAACATTGTTATAACGTTCCATCAACACACACACACACACACACACACTATATATATATATATATATATAAAGATATCAGGTTTTAGATTATTGGGCGTTAGATATTGATTGATAGTCGGATCAAGTTTATTGGTAGGACTAGTGTGTTATTATAGATTCGTATTGCTCTTTGTTAGGGATTAATAATAGATAATAACATACATTTAAAAGTGTAAATAATATACACAGGCCTGAATGAACGAAAGATCTCAAATTATAGAATCAGACGAGTAGTTAGTTAAAGTATTTTGGTTTATTATGTGTAGACCAAACATGAGGTTAGGTTATAGAAATGTACAATTTTAGAAAAAAAAGTTCGTCTGGAAACATGAAATTTTTAAAAAGTATAAAACAGTAATTGGAAATACTGTTTTTTTCTTTGGGTATTTTATTTTGTTTGGTCACAGTAATAAAATTAAAGTAACCCATTCATTACCAATAAGCAATTTCTTATGCTTTTTAAAAAATTTGTCTCTATACGGTGCGTGCCAAGTTTTTTTTTAGAGTAACCTTTATTAATAATAATAAAATAAATACATTTTTTTAATTTACAATGACACGAATAATTGTGAAGCTCGACTATTTATTTTATTTAATTTGGCCCTTAAGCTTTAGGCTTTACTGGGCTCTAAAGTTATTATGCAATTATCATTTTCTCACATAACATTTTATAGAAAAGACGTGTCAAGGTGTAATCCTCAGCATTTATTCATATACAACGGAGTAGACTGCGTTGTAATTTAAAACATTATTCAGTCGTCATTAAAATAGTTATGTTAAAAAACTGAAAAACTGGTGTGTCTGGATATTATGCAGGTTATGTACTCAGGGGCATGTTAAGGGCAGGGCACTGAGGGCACGTGCCCTGGGCCCTGCGCTTTAATGGGCCCCGCACTCTAGAGAAAAGATTTTGCTTATTATATAAAATTAGATCAGATTTTCTGTCACTAGATATAGGTTTTTGGAAAGTGGAAACACATCAAGAAAAAACTGAAAATGGTTGGAAAATAACATTATTATTGCACTTTTATTTTTACATAGAGGTAATAGCTGATCCTGCTGATTTTTTGCTGTTTTTACCCTTTACACTGATTTCCTCCATGTTTTTTTTATTTTTCTTACTTGATTATCCTTTCATGTTTCAACACTATTTCATACGTATAAGTAATATTTACTGTACAGTGGCGCAGAATTTTCCTAACAAGTTAACTACAATTTGGCAACTCCGAGTCTCGCCTGTAGCGCCAAAAAGAAGTAGGCCTAAAGATGCCGAATGCTTCCAGCGTTCAGTTTTTTATTTTCGCTGTGAGGGAAAGGTACGTCGTACGTACAGTATAGTGTTTTTGTATGTGTGTGTGTGTGTGTTTTTCTATTGAATGACAACATAAAAAGCTTGATATATATGGTACATCTACATACGCTGGGTGCTTTTAAGATGGCAAGATCGCCTTTCGTCTTTGTTTTGCTATGTTTGTTAAAAAAAAGGTTGATTTTTTTTTTACTTAACTGTAAGTGTTACAGTTTTCAGGACAATATTGTCGTCAAACTGTGAAATGTAAAATTATTTTGCAATAAATCGCTAATTATTTCATTTGTTTGGTACAAGAAACCTTGCATTTATTCATATTACCAACTATTTCTTATATTCTGCCATGTTATTGTAACTAAAATATATATACTATTAGTATAATTTTTACAATTTTTTTCACATATTTTTCATATTGTCACCCTTATTTTTTGTAGGGAGGAGATATTTAAAACAGATGAGTCCACCACACTGTATGCCATGATTAACCCTGTAAATTGTAGTATGCATTTATATTCATATATTGTTATGGTTTCCATGTGTGTTCACGGAACCAATGGTCCCCGCGGTAGCTAAACACGCCCCTGAATGTACTTCAAGTTTTGAGTTGCAAATACCTCACTAATTGCAGTCTTTCTTATTTCCAGAGCGCTGTCAGTAATAACCATGGGTAAGAAATCAGATCTGACAGCAGCCGAGAAAAAAATTATTGTTAAGAACTTGGGTGAAGGTCAAAAAACCCTTGAAATATCAAAACAGTTGCCCAGACACCATCGAACAGTCAAAAATTTTGTAAATATCATTAATAAAGAGAGAGTAAGGACCAAAGGTAAAGGGCTTAAGTGCATAACACCAAAGGAAATCCGCAGTATCAAAAAGTGTGGTTCAGAAACACCCTCTGTTACATAAACAAATATTTCAAATAGCTGGAATTTCAGATTTATCCAAAAGCACACGTTGTCTGGTCCTTCGTCAAGTAGCTAGGAATGTCAAAACTATTTCCCGGCCTCCTTTAACTACAAAACGTAAGAACCAGAGCCTGGAATGGGCCCAGCAATACATGAAATAAAATTTTCAGCTATAATATTCATACACGAATGCAGGCAACTATGGATAGTCCTGGTGGCTGGTCTAGAGGTTGGGTTTTGATGAACAAAAACACACCCATGCAGCTTAGGCAACAGCAAGGAGGCGGAGGTCTTATATTATGGGCTGGTACTGTAAATAACAAAATTAATGGACCTTTTAAAGTAGATGAAGGTGTCAAACTTAGTGGAGATACTTATTGTAAATTTTTAGATGACAACTTTTTCCAATGACATAAGAGCCAGCCTCTAAGTTTCAAGCGTTAAAACATCTTTATACATGACAATGCCCCTCCGGGAATTACGTATCTCCGATTCTCCGAAAACAAAAATTGTAATTTTTTTAATTCCTTCTTTCCTTGTTCTTGTTCCACAAAAGTATCCGAATTGTGACAATACTGAAAGTGTGATTTCTTTGTTGTACATATTTATTAACAATGACGGGTTTTAGCTCTGTTTCGTATGTCGTTTATTGTGTCTGATATACGTAGTTCTACTGAAAAATGTTGTTTTTATACTTAAAGGCAGTGGCGTACTAAGGGGGGTGCGAGGGGGGAGGTCCGCCGCGGGTGACAGCCAGGAGGGGGGTGCCATTGGGAGAGTTGAAATATCAGTACAAGTTTTCAAACCAAATGAAAAATTCGCCAAAGTAAGAAAAAAAATTTAAAAATGTTCAAACTATTACAACAGCTTAATGTTAATTTCCACTATAAAATAAATTTTTATTTTTATTGGCAATACAAAATTTACAAACAAAAAATTAAATATTTGATAAAAATTACATCGAAAGGCGAACGTAATCTTGTTTCTGGCTCACCAGAATCTTTCTTTTCGTGGTCACAAAGAGGACATGTCATCAGCAAACAAAGGAAACTTCATGGAATTGGTAGAGTTGCTGTCAAATTATGATCCAGTTTTGAAAGAACATTTTCTAAGGATTAAACATTCTATTCCATCTGAGGAGAGTGGCTTCGTATATTGTGGAGAGGGCCATTCATTATGCAACTACAAAGTGTGAGGAAATGGACATTTCAAATGGACATTTCTATGGAGAGAAGAGGGAGAGTAAAGCTCCGAAAAAGGATGCCAGGAGAGATGGCAAAGGATGCTGGTCTCACATTGTCAGAGGAAGTAAAAAGGGCTATGTTTGAATGTCTTGATCGCTTTCATCAAGAATTGGAGATTCGTTCTAAGGCAGTGGATTAAATTCTGTCAATCTTCGCTGTTATTCAGCCAAACACTTTGGTTGTTGCAACAGAAGAAGAACTTCGGAAGTATATTCCAAATTTGACTCAGATTTTCGATGAATTCTCTGATGAAGATCTCAGTGTGGAAATTGGACGACTTCGGAGGCATTTGGAAGCTGCCAAAATCAGCGTTGAAGAGGCAAAGAAATGGACAGCATTGCAGTTTCTGGAGTTTATTGTGAAATTGGATTTTTGTGAATCTTTGCCAAGCTTGTCACTGTGTTTGAGATTCTTTTTGACTGTCTGTGTGTCTATTGCTTCATGTGAAAGAAGTTTTTCCAAATTGAAATTGATAAAAAATTTCTTTCGGTGTGTCTATTGCTTCATGTGAAAGAAGTTTTTCCAAATTGAAATTGATAAAAAATTTCTTTCGCTCGACCATGAGTTAGACAAGATTGACAAATCTGGCTTTACTTTCAATTGAACATGAATATGCAAAGAAGGTGAATTTTGATGAGGTCATTGATCAGCAGGGCCGGACTTTCACCTGCTGAGGCCCTAAGCTATATGAAATTTGAGGCCCTAAGCTATATGAAATTTGAGGCCCTTCTCTAAAAAAATTCGGGTAAAAAAATTTAAAATAATGTCATTATTACTATAATTATTATTTTTATATTAATGTTAATGATAAAGAAAAAATAATTATATAATATATATATATATATTATATATAATTTTGATGAATTAGTGTTAAAGAATAAAAACTAATGATAAAATAAAAATATATTTAAAAAAATGAGGCCCCGAGGGTGTGTGGCCCTAAGCTATAGCTTATTTAGCTTATAGGTAAGTCCAGCACTGTAATGATCAGTTTGCACAAATTAAGGCTCGAAAGCAGAGACTGTGAATCCTCTCTATTTACCTTTGAAGAATAGGCTGAGCGTTGAGACTGGATTTCCTGTATTTTCTGTATAAAATAAAATGTAGTATTACCTGTTCACTGAATTTTTAATGTCCTTCATTTTTCTTATTTCCAATTTGCTTATGACAGTACTGTACTGTTTAAAAATCTACTCGCAAACATAATATATTTTTCTGTGTTTAAATTTTAAAATTATTTATGGGTGGTGTCAATGGAAGGATCCGTCCCGGGTGCCAAATACTTTAGGTACGCCCCTGCTTAAAGAACCATAGGTGGGTTCAAAAAGGTATATTTTTAAATTAGTATTGAAAACATCAAATTTAATTCAATATTTTATAAATAGCAGAGCCCCGCAAAACATTTGCGGTCAAATTAATATCTTTATTGCAACATTATTTCATTAAATACACGATTTCTACTTATTCTTTCACCAAACACTTTAACAGAACAAAACTTCTCACTCTAGGAAAAGTTACATAAAAATGTCCATGTGTAAAAACAGGCTTACGAATATCAATACAAAACATCTGCAGTCAAATTATTACCAAGGAAGCCCGAGAGTAATACAGAGGAATTATGAAGACGCTATAGCAATTGTAAGAAAATCTGGGAAGCCAGATCTATTATTACGTTTACTCGCAATCCAAGATGAACTGAAATCGCTGAAAGCATTGAAGCTTATCAAAGACCAGAACATAGGTCAGATACTGTTGCACAAGTTTTTCACATGAAACTGAAAGAGCTGCTTCATGATTTAATAATAAAACATATACTCGTTAAACCAAATGCATTTTTGTATGTAGTTCATGCACCTTCAAATTTCAGCTGGCGGGACTCGCCAAAAAATGATGAGTTGGAGTTTCCCATATGCCCCACACCGCCCCCACACCTTCCACACCACCTCGCCAGTTCAGTTGGCGGGACTCGCCAAAAAATGATGGGTTGGAGTTTTCCACATGCCCCACACCACACCTACATCACCCTCCGCCTAAACAAACCAAACGGAACAATTTTTCTTCTATGAACTATTTTCTTATCTTGCTTCGTGTAGAAGTTGCGCATGCGCGCACGCGTATGCGAACAAAAAAAAACATCGTCAGCATCCTCCCAGAACAGAGCCCTTTCCAACGGTTCCAAGAAAAACGCCGGACAGACAGAAAGACAGAAACTGTATTATTATTATTATTATTATTATTATTATTATTATTATACTCGTAGATATTAAGGAGTCCCAGACCGTCCCCGACCCTGCTTAGCATGCTTTTGAAGTTATTGATATAATTTAATTTATAAATAAAAAAGACCTGCAAAATATGCTGTTTTATCGTGTAAATTTTTATGTTTTTGTAAAGACAGAATATGATGAATATTCGCTAATATTAAATTAATATTCGCTAATAATATTCGCTAACATTAAATTAATTAACCTCTTAATACAATTGTGTATCGAACTAAAATACTTCAAATTAAATGTAAAAATATTAACTAAAAACAATATATGCCTTAAAGTTAATCATTAATAATTAAGTTATTTCAAACTCGTATTCCTAAATAACTTTATTATATGTAAACATTTTAAAAAAATATCTTGAAAACATTTGAAAAATAAAAATTGGCTGTTTTACTCTTAACTAACTACTGACGGCTACTCTTTTTCCTACTTTCTACACTAATATCAATGGGCAACAGCTGTTTGGTAATTTTGAAAAAGGTTCTTACAAAACCCTAAAATTTAGATTGCTGCATGAATTACCTCCAAAATGCTCAGTTTCGCAAATGTTTGCTAACTACAATTTCTCGAGCTTCCCGAAGATAACAATATGTCTTCACTACAGTCTAATGCAAAGAATACAAATCTAGGACAACGCAATTGTCCAAGCTATTCATCAGTCCTACCTTATGGACTTTTCGTATAACATGTTTGTTTATATCTCCACTTGACACGGTAATAATATTTTCATTACTTGCATTTTCATTTTTGTTTTAGTTTTTATTATTACTCGTTTCATCAAGTACATTATTTTATTTCTTTTTATGTTATTTTTAAAATTTTTTATTATTAGTACCCACATTGTGGAAGTTATTTGGGTTTTTCTGCCCATAAAGTGTTCAGTTTCAATTTCCATTTCGATAAACCCTATAGAAAATTGTGATGCCACATAAGAAATAGAATTTCCTTTTAATGACAAATATAAGTAAAAAATAAACCTTTTTTTGTGTACGGTACAAGATTTAATAATTATTTTAAAAATGTTGCGTGCCATATGCTAACATTTATGATATGACATTAAATAACTTTATAGCTTAAGTTATGGACCTATATCAAATCGGTAAAACTCGATAGGCTATCATCCTAACCATTATTACGAATATCATATACATTAAGAGTAATGGCTTTTATAGCAATAGGGCCCAAATTGAGAAGATTGAAAAATTTACCAGATATGGTGGATCACTTTTCTGGTTTTATCTATAGGATAATACAACCAAATACAACATAAAAATCTATAAACTGAAATGATATAATTGCGTTTCCTATAAAAATATAAACCGTGGCCTGGGTTGCCGACTTTGCTGGAGATACAAATAACTGGCCTGCCATGACTGTCGGAGAGGCTTTACCACAGAGTTGGCTTCCTTCTTCCGGCAGATTGTGTGGTCATAATCACCAGTCACCACTTCATCTAGATCAGTGGTACTCATTGCGCGGCTCGCGAGCCAAATGTGCTATATATATATTTGGCTCGCGAGCCGCCCAATGAGTACCACTGATCTAGACCAACTTAAGCAACGGGGAATTTGACGAAACTTCCTTTAAAATGTATTATTTCCTTCATAATCATTCTTAAATTATCAAAAAACATTTGCCATTCAGCAATTTTAAAGATGGCGCCGGCAGTCAATTTCAGCTCTCCAAGAACCTGTCGGTTGCAAACAATCCTCTACCGACATTTCAGACATGTTCAGTCTTTTAGGAGAATGATGTAATTGAGCCCAAATTTGTGTTAAGTTTTTAACATCATGCTTCAATTATTAGGCGAAAAGCAGAAGACTATCAAGACATGAATTCCTAATTATTAACTGTAATGCAAATGCTGAAGCGGGTTAAGCGACGTTCAGTTTGTCAGTAATTGGATGGGTGACTCTTCCTTTGCATTCAGATGATGTAGCGACCCTTGATTCAGATTCCATATAAAGCTATAGGTTTCCTCCATCTCGTGACCTTTGCCCTTACGAAAGAGGTCAAACAATCCCAAAACATTATTATTATTGATGATTAATCGTCAATCGAACTAAAAAATGAAATCAACGAACTTCCCCCTCAAATTACAGACCTCAAATTACATCGTCCGTCAGTAAACTATACGAGAAAGTAATATATAATTTAATCAAATAATAAAATTCACACTCAAATACAAACTCATACACAAACAACAGTTTGGCTTTCTTAGCCAAACATCATCTACATCTACATCATCTACAACAAATGACGCAATAACCGTAATATTGGAAGAACTTTATAGAAATCTCAACGTCAAAAAATTTCAATAATCACCCTACTTAATCTAGCTAAGGCCTTTGACACAGTACCTCATGATATATTTTTAAAAAAATCGAACACTACTACTTCAGGGGACCATCCTTAAGATGGTTCAACTAACAAAACTAACGGGACACCGTTTACAGCACAGGACTCCTTTACCTCACAGACACTACGCATCTCCCAGCCCAGCGAGTCTTTATGTGAAGTTATGATTGAAGTATTATCTGTATACTGGTAGCACGAAGAGTTATTTAGTGATCTGTGGAAGTCGTTTATATAAAGGTAGCATCCTGGCACCTATCCTGTTCCTCCTGTAAACGATTTCCACAGATCACTAAATAACTCTTCCTGCTACCAGTATGCAGATGCTATTTCAATCATAACCTCACATAAAGACTCGCTACCACTCCAAACGACCACCAACAATGAACTCCAAAGTGGTTATGTATGGCTTAATGCCAACAAACTATCCCTAAATATTAACAAACAGTTTATATAGTTAGTCATCACAAAAAAAAAATCGTTGCCCCCTTTAAACCTACTTACAAATTCGATCCCTGTTTAAGAGTGCAATCGGCCAAACTTCTGGGAATTACCATCGATTCAAACCTCTCATTCAAAGAACACACTGAAGATCTATGCAACAAATTAGCCAAAGTCTCATTCATAATTACGAAAGCAGGTGCAGCACTCCCAAAACAGGTTCTTCAATTCATATACTTTACCATGATCTACCCACACCTACAACACTGCATTAGTGCTTACGGAAGAACACGTTAGTTTTCGCTACAGCCATTGGTAGTAATGCAAAAAAAAAAAGAATGATTAGGAAAATCTATAAATGGAAGAAGCATAATGAAAGTACAGATCAAATGTTCCATGAGTTAAAAATTCTCAAACTAGGAGAAATCTACAAACTAAATATTGCCTCATATTTGTATCAAATCGTCCATAATACGGCTCCAGAAATCATCCAAAACAAAATATTAGCTTTTCAAATACAACACCGCTTTAACACAAGACAATCAGACACATGCATCAGAAAACTGAACTATACTCTAGACTAGGGGTTTTCAAACTGTGTTCTGCGGAACACTAGGGTTCCACGAGAACTTGATGGGGTTCCGTTGGGTATGTCATGAGAGAATGAAGAGGAGAGAGAGGTAAGATAAAATAATACAAACTGGCATGAATGAATTTACGATATATATTCTGCGAATTCAGAGATTGTGTTTTGAAAGGCGTAGGCAAAGAGAGAGTGGGCGAGAGAGAGAATTTTAATCCAAACGATGAGATATCCAGAATAAGTGTTGCCCTCTCGCAGCCACAGTAAGAAACGGGAGCCCATTTTGTAAACAAAACACAGCTGATGACCAGAAGCACTGGTCTGATTGATTTGGTGAGTTTTTCTGTTTTTAGGTTTAGTTTTCTCAGTTCACGGAAGTTATGATCACAGTAATGTAATATTGAACTTTTATCCAAAGAAAAGCAATCACATCAAAGTCATTGAACATTTATTTGTTTGATTAACTATTAAAATTACTTCCCAGTAACTGTAAAATTCCTCACTTTTAATTATTTTGCATTGAAAACTTTAACCTTACAATAAACATGATATTTTTATACTTATAATTTCTTTTATGCTGACAGTAATGTGGGGAGGGGAATTTAAAATAAGTAGGCCAATAAAAGTAAATTGTCTTTTTTGCTTGTAAATTTCTAAACTTATATTTTTTTTTGTGAAATTCATAAATTACATAAATAAACTGCAGTGAGCATAAATTGTGTTTTATTACCATTTGCCTCATATCATTAAAGTTTTACCTGTCGGTGAAGGTTCCGTGAATTTTTTTTTTTTTAAATAAAGGTTCCGTGGCTTCAAAAAGTTTGAAAAACTCTGCTCTAGACCAGAGGTTCCCAACCTCGAGTCGCGGGGATCCTCAAGTAGGATCACGAAGGGCCACTATATTCACTATTTCTTAATTCAATTTATATTTATATACATACTGTATTTAAATTTTATCATAAGCCTGAGGGTTGGGAGGGCCTGTTGGTGGCCAATTTGTGGTCGCAGCAAAAAAAAAAGGTTGGGAACCAGTGCTCTAGACTGTGCGACTAGATCCTTATCCTCAACTGGTCCAAACCTTTGGAATTCACTTGATCAAGAGATAAAAAAAAAAAAACAATGTAGGACATTAAAAATTTTCCAAAGGAAACTGAAAGTCAAATTCATCAACTCAGTCAAGCTATAATTCGGTATCTTATTTCAGTAACCAAATTAAACTATACTCGTAAACTCTTGTTTTCATATTTATTTCCATACTGCTACAGAGCAAAACAACAAAAATAAAAATAACCGGTAAAATACAACCAAATATGAGCAAGGTCAAAGTATCTAAGGTTGTTAAGATACTCAGTAAGCAAGGTAATTAGGTGCTCTTCCAATATGTGCTCTACCGCGAAACTGTGATCTACCATATTCCAATACGTGCTCTACCGTGAAACTAGCCTTATAAGGCTAACTAACGAAAATATCATGACTTAACCTAACCAATCGTTAGGTCAACTATACGCCCTTGACGATTGGTTAGGTTAAGTCGTGATATTTTCGTTAGTTAGCCTTATAAGGCTAACTAACGTACCTGCTGCTAATCCGAATAATCTAAGGTAGATCACGTATTGGAATGTAAATTTTCGCGGTAGAGCACATATTGGAAGAGCACCGTATAATCTTACCTGAATACCTAAATGTAATTATGGGTAGTTATGTGAATGTGTAATCTTAACTGAATATCGTAACTGTATGTATTTCTAAACATATGTTTGTAGCTTACAACAGATAATCTCCAGGTACTTTCCTCTCTTTGCCTTTATATTTTTAAAGCTAGTGTACATAAATTCGCTACTTTGCGTTATCTACCAAGAGTTAACATACAACTCCATTCTGCCAGTAAAGCATAAAATTTGTTTGTTAATGACAGTTCTTTGCAATGTAAGTACAGTGACGCTCATACGTATCCGTACAGAGTACAGAGAAATATTTCAGCTTATTCGTCTTCTCTTTTGTACAATGCATAGGATAGCTATGAAAAGTTTAACCAAAAAAAAAAAAATTAGTTCAACTCCAACATATAATGTAAAACAGAACTAAAAAAATGTTAAAATGCAAAAGTTATTTAATACTTTGTGCGTCCACTTTACGCTTGAAGAATTAAAAATTTGATTAGTAGTTGGCTGTTTATTGATTAGAGACTGTTGGCAATTCTGAATTCTAGAATTTTTTTATGAATCTTCATGGAAGACAGATGACTGTACAAGCCATTTGTAAGCAATTGGTCGTCGTGGTAAAGAGCTCTCTTCAGATCTTAAGAAAACTGTTATTGCTACACACGAGTCTGGAAAGAGTTATAGGGAGATAGGAGAAGTACTTCGAAATCCATTTACGACGGTTGTTGCAGTTATAAAAAAGTGGAAAGGCTTTGGAATAATCTAAACTCTACCAAGGTGTGGATGATCTTGCAAGATTTCAGAACGTACATCTAGCCGATTTGAAAGAATAGCTTCTGCGAATCCACGAGTGACTGCAATTGATATTTGTCAAACATTAGGACTGTCTAAGATCGATATCCATCCCTCTACTGTACGTCGTACATTGAGAAAGAATGGTCTGTATGGAAGAGTTACACGAAGAAAACCTCTGCTACGAAAAGTGCACAAAGAAGCTCGTTTAATGTACGTCAAGGATCGTCAAAATGATGGATTTGCATTTTGGAAGAAAGTTCTCTGGACAGACGAAACCAAAATAGAATTAGTCGGGAACAACGAGCAACGGTGTGTTTTGCAAAAATCACATACTTCATTCGAGATAAAGACATCCCTCCTACGGTTAAACATAATGGTGGTAGTTTGCTTCTTTGGGGATGCTTTAGTGCTTCTAGTGCAGGAAAACTTGTTGTCATCATTGAAATCTTGAATCCAAAAACATATTAGCAAATTTTAAAAGAAAATATATTGCCTTCAGTTCGGGAGTTGCGAATGAGTCGCAATTGGGTACTGCAACAAGATAATGATCCAAAACATAAAAGAAAGAGCACCATGAAATGGCTCCAACAAAAGAATTTTAAACTTCTCGAGTGACCCAGTGAAAGCCCAGATCTAAATTTAATCGAGGATTTATGGTTTGATTTGAAAAAACCTGTCCGCAAGAGAAACCCTTCGAATCTGAATGAATTGCAACAATTTTCTCTAGAAGAATGTGCTAAAATTTGTACTGAGAGATGTCGAAACCTTGTTAAAAAATACCCAGAACGAATCAATGAAGTCATTCAAGCAAACGGTGGACACACAAAGTATTAAATAATTTTTTAAGTAAATGTACAAAAACTTTTGCATTTTAACTTTTTTATTTTTCTCAAATTCTTTGATGTTTTACATTGTATGTTGGAGTTGAACTAGTTTTTGTTATTTGTTAAACTTCTCAAAGGAACGGTAAACTTGTCATAACTATGCTATGTATGGTACGAAAGATAAGGATGAATATAACTGCACTATTTCTCTGTACGAATACATACGGGCGCCACTGTATATCAAGACATTACCGTCCCATTTGTCTGAATGTATGATAGGCATATATATATATATATATATATATATATATATATGGTTAGCGTCGCTGACTACGAATCCATCGGCCCCGGGTTCGAGACCCGACGGCAGCCGGCGCGCAGCAAAACCCAGCTGTTCATCCTTCCACACAATAAAAAAAGTGGTTGGTAGATAAATGGGTACCCTAGGTGGCCTAGTGGTTAAGACGCTGGGCTGCTGATGGGGCGTGGTTCGGATTCCACGTTAAACTGTAGGTCTAAGGTGGAGTGAAAAGCTTGACCTTCGTCAGAATGAACAATTCGGGCGGAAGCTAACCGAAGGTTATATATGTAAGCATGTATATGTATGTATGTATGGACACATGCCAACACAACATACATACATACATACATTTATTTATGCTTCCTGTAGCAACTGATGTGCACATGAACTCGTATAAAAACAATATTATTATTATTATTATTATTATTATTATTGCGAGGTCAGACAAATTGTAAGACCTGATTTGGACGTGTTTCAAAACAAGGGAGACACGCTTCTATACACAGATCACCTTGATTTTGAGGGCAGGAATCATCAACAATGAGGTAAGCTCAGCGTTTCCATATTTGAAATATGTAACTGATAAATACGTATGACAATGATCAGTTCTTGATTTCGGCTCGCTTCTTTCAAACCAATTTCTTCAACGAAAAATACCGACCAATAATCCAATCCTTTACTTCAGTGTTCTCCTCATCCCTTGCTAAAATTCAGCTTTCAACCTCAACCAGTTCATATATATATATATATATATATATATATATATATATATATATATATATACACATCGTCGAATAGTGATTACTTATTGAATGGCTATTCACTGCATGCATAGTGCTTGAATTAACTCAGAACCAATTGGCACAGCCACCTAGATATATATATATATATATATATATATATATATATATATAGTTCCCCCGCCACTGAGGTTCAATTTTGTTTCGAAACTTTAAAAAAAAAATGTTTTTAAAACATTTAAAAAACGTTTTATAAAAGCTATTCTCGAACCACCGTTAAAAATCCCTAAAAAATGATGACCATGAAATCGTATAAACTCTGGCATTTTTTGGGGGGAACCGAGCGCTTTACTATTACCCGGGAAACATTCACAAATTTAAACGTTTGATTCGTTCTGAGTTTAATAGTTTAATTCTGTCTCTCTCTCTCTCTCTCTCTCTACGAACACTTAATCCGATTATCTTTTTGTACCCAATTATAAACGTTCTTTTTATGGCGCTTTGGATAAACAGTTATTGTATATATATATAATATATATATATATATATATATATAAAACTGTGAATAGACCCCCACTGTGCAAAATATCCCAAATAAATGAAAATATTTTTAATAGGCGTTATATATAGGGTGAACCAAATGTAGGTGGACAGTAAATGATAACGTTTATTTTGAGAATACATATTTAATTTTTTTTTGTATACTATAATACAAAATAAAATTTAAATAAATTTAGTTATAATATTTAATATAATAAAACACAAACACCATAGTTATAATGAACACCATAGTTATAATATAATATAAACAAACCGTATTCAACCTACTGTCCACCTACTTTTGGTTCACCGTGTATATGGGATTGAACTCAGAATGGTCCCCTGGTGAGGGAAGTCATATTTTTGGAGCCTCTTTGCGAGTGACCCGTTGCCCACGTCGGGCTAACATCATGAAAAAGAAAAAACTATAGTGTTTGTCATTTACCATTACTTATTTGGACTATAGTGGACTCAATTTTCCCAGAAGAGTTCCTTGTTCCATGTACAGTCTGTGTGTATCATATACAGAGCTGGGCACCGCAAACTCAAAATCACTTCCGCAATCGCAAATCCGCAAACTCAAACCTTACCTTCCGCAACCGCAAATCCGCAAACTGCTTGCCATTTTTGGTGCCGCAAACGCAAATCCGCAAACGCAAACCATATTTCCAATTTTTACAGTGCTGGGCACTTCCGCAAACACTTCCGCAAACCGCAAATTCCGCAATCGCAATTTTAACTATAAAAAGTATCCAAAACATTAAAGAGGTATAAAAAGTTTTTATATCACATTAATGTTTAATGTTTTAGCCTTGTTTTTATTAAAAACAAGGCTAAATAATTTATTACAATAAATCACTATTGTAGAAGAAATAAAAATACTACATATATTGATATATTATATTGAACAAAAACACCTCCTGCAAGTAAATAGTAAATAAATTAAATAATAAATTTAATCATTTGAATTTCATAAATTTTGAGACTTAGACACGTTATAATGTTATAATGTTATAATGTTTCAGACCAACAAAGACCCTAGGATCCACTCATGGCTGGTCTACCTAACTGTGTTCGTGTATTGTGTATGTCCTCCGTGGTGGCGGAGGGGACCTACAATTTTACGTGGGTTCCGAACCACAAGAACATAAGAAATTTATATAAAAACTGCCGGTAAATTGGCAACGACCAACTTTTACGAAACCAAACAATTATCAATTTAAAACTAATTAATTATCGATTTAAAATTAAAGATAGAATCTCTGATCCAGAGGATCAAGTCATAATAGACTACTATCCACAAATATGTTACACTCTATATCTATTTATAAAGGACATGCAAATATATCGGATCCAAAGAATCCAGTCAATTTCATTACGGTATCCATCAAGTCACGGTCCATATCGATAGCGGACCAAGTCAAAATTTACAATCATATACATTACAATATATACACTTACGAGAAAAAGAGTAGGTGTGGCTGTAAAGACTGTACAGTAATGTAGAAATGTGTGTGCACCCATTTTGGGTCTCCCATTTAAAGGTGTTTGTGGGGCAAGTGAAGATCATGAGTTTTTCAATACCTCACAGTACTATGGGGGGCACCGCTCGGCAGAGGAATCTCTCTAAATGGGGTGTGTAAGGACAGAGAGTATCCCTAACCCAAGACGCTGCCTCCCTATATCCCACAACACTTTTGTTGAGCTGTGGGATCTATCCCCAGAAAGCCTTAATTTTACTACCTTAAACTATACCCTTTCTATCAACATATGCGTCTAATCGATTTTTAAACATGTTTATAGACGTGCTACTAATTACTTCTACCGGCAAACTATTCCAGCTATTTACTATTCTATGCGTAAAAAAGTTTTTCGCAACTGCTGTCTCGAACCTTCTACTTGTCAACTTACACCCGTTATTTCTAGTCCTATTATATTGAGATATTTCGAAAAAGCTATCTCTATCTACGTTATCGAACCCATTCATAATTTTGAAAACCTGGATTAGATCACCCCTTAACCTCCTGGTCTCGAGTGTTGTCAATTTTAACTCCTTAAGCCTATCCTCGTACGACTTTGACCTAAGCGACGGAATCATCTTAGTTGCTCGTCTTTGAACTCTTTCGATTTTGTCTATATCTTTGCGCATATACGGATTCCAAAATTGGACCGCGTACTCAAAATGGGGTCTAACTAATGATTTATAAAGTGGAACTATAATATCGCGCGATTTGTACTCAAAATTTCGAGCTATAAAACCTAACACTTTGTTCGCCTTATTGACCGCTGCTGTACTTTGTTTCGCTACTTTTAAATCACCAGTGACTATAACTCCTAAATCTTTTTCCTGCTCTACGCTTGTTAAATCTTTCCCTGACATACTATACGCAAATTTACCGTTACGCGAACCTATATGCAAAATTTTGCACTTATCAACGTTAAATCTCATTTGCCATGTGAATGACCAATCAACGATTTTATTCAGATCTTCCTGAATTTTACCTCTATCTTCGTCATTAATCGCCCTACCACCCAGCTTCGTGTCATCCGCAAACTTTGAAACTGTACTGACTAGGCCGACATCTAAATCGTTAATATATATAAGAAAAAGCAAGGGGCCCAATACAGAACCCTGAGGAACGTCACTCGCTACATTAGCCCAGCACGACTCCGCTCCATCAACGACCACCCTCTGTTTCCTGCCTCGCAACCACTCTTCTAGCCAATTTATTACTACACCCCTGATTCCATGAGCCTTAGTTTTTTCAATGAGTCTTTTGTGCGGCACGGTGTCAAACTTTTTGAAAATCTAAATACACTACATCAACCGCCCGATGTCTATCGTAATCGTCAACCACGCTTTGGAAAAATTCTAAAAGATTAGTTAAGCAAGATTTGTTTCGCCTAAATCCGTGCTGCGTATTTCTAACAAGTTTATGGTATTCTAAGTGTTCGACTATACGATCCCTAATTATTGATTCCAAAAGCTTACCTACAACAGACGTTAAACTGATTGGCCTATAATTTCCCGCCGCACCTTTATCGCCTTTCTTAAAGATAGGTGTTACGTTTGCTAACTTGAAATTATCTGGTACGCACCCCTCAGAAATAGACGCATTAAAAATCTTTGTTAGCGGCACAACAATGCTATCTTTTAATTCTTTTAGTTGTATGGGATATATGGAATCCGGACCCGGTGATTTACGCGTTTTCATTTTATCAATATAGCGCATTACTTCCCCTGCACTAACGACAATATTATCCAAAATATTACCATTATCAAAAGGTATTATGTCTATGACCGTAGGGATATTCGTTACATCTTCTATAGTAAAAACTGACGTAAAAAATTCGTTTAGCAAGGTAGCCATTTCCTTGTTTTCAGAGACTAGATCTCCATTTACATTTTTTAATGGACCTAAGACACTTTTTACTGGATTTCTATTATTGACGTATTGAAAGAATCGCTTGGGGTTTTCTTTACCGTCACGAGCTATGGAGATTTCAAATTCGCGTTTTGACTTTTTTATTACACTTTTAGCTTCACGCCTTAGAGATATGTAGTTGTTTCGTAACAACAGATTATCTTTATCGCACTTATATAGCCTATAAGCCCTATCTCTACTCTTTATAATGTCTCCTACTCTACAAGTAAACCACAACGGCTTGTTGTTTACTTTCGCACGCTTAATTTTGTACGGTACACATTCCTCATTTATAGTCCTAAATACCGTTACTGTAACTGTAGTAACTGTACACACATTACATTACACAAGTTAAATTAAGTTAACACTGTGACTGTACACAACTTGAACTCACTGTACAACTCAACCCCTCTAGCCTCTACAAGTGTACGCCTCTGGCTTTGTCAACAAGTTCAGTCGTCCTCCTCCAGTAACTGAGCCAAATCCAGTTTTAATAAGTCCATGTTCCCCTTCATGAACACGAGACGTTGGAAGTTGTCAGAGGTCAGGCTGGCCCTTTTGGGCTTCATTATATCTGACCCATGGGAGAACAGTCTCTCCACGGCCGCAGAGCTGGGGATGGCCGTGTTATACTTGAGGAAAATTTGCGGAAAGATTTGCGTTTGCGGTCTTAGTTCCGCAACGCAAATTCACTAATTTGCGATGACTTTGCCGCAAACGCAAATCCGCAAACGAAAAACATACTTCCGCAATTGCGGAATTTGCGGTTTGCGGAAGTGTTTGCGGAAATGCCCAGCTCTGATCATATATATATCACGAAGGTCAAGCTTGTCGCCCCGCCTATATTATTAAGATATTGTGATATCATTTGGGATATATATATACTGTATATATATATATAACGTAAAGAACGACGCTTGTATAGAAGAACATTCCGCGCAAGATGAGGAGGGAGAACGAACAAATGAAAAAATGAGGTAACCACCCGGGAATCGAACCCGGGATCTTCCGATTGCCGGTCAGATATGATAACCACTACACCATGGGCCTCACTCGATCAGAAGTCGTAATTCTCCTACAGACGCGCAGAATGTTCTTCTATACAAGCGTCGTTCTTTACGTTAATTATACTGTGTGTTGTTTGCAGTTGAAATGTATATAATATATATATATATATATATATATATATATATATATATATATATATATTGTACTGAATACAAATACATTTTTAATGAAATGAAAATGATATTGAAATAACCCTATTTATAAAAAATCTTCCTTCATATAAACTAAAAGCCAGTGTGTTTACCCTTTTTCATTTAAAAAGCTGAAATTCTTCTCGGGACACTTTCAAATAATCTTGTTATAAACTGTTGTGGTTTGGTGTTCCACGCTTCTTCCAAGACCTTCCATAGATCATCTCCGTAAGTTGCTGGGATTCCTCGTTTACTTTTTCCAAATAGTCCTATACAGCTTCAGTGATAGTGAGATCTGCACTTTCAGGGGAGCCATACCGCGCGTTGAAAGACTCCTCCAGCTTCCTCTCTAGTTCGTAAATGGGTCTTAATTATTTCAGCTGCGTGCTGTTAGATAAAGTTTGGATCAATATGCCGCGCACCACAAGGGATAGCATGATGAATCAAAATCTGGTTGTATCTAGCAGTATACAATATATCAGCAATTTTCAGCAATTTTCCAACACCACTCGAGGAGATGCACCCCGAAATTTGAATTAATCCTCCTCCATGCTTAACCGTTGGCTTCGAGAGAGGCTTTTTATAGGTTTCAGTCGTTCGTCGTCTCGCGTACTGTCTTCGATTACATCCAAATAATTGAAACTTTGACTCGTCCGTCCAAAGCACCTTCGACCATTGGTCTGTAGTCCAATTTCTGTGCTCTTGCGCATATTTTAGCCTTTTAACCCCGTTCCCCTTTCTTAATAGAGGTTTCTTACTGCAACACATCCTTTAAGTCCTGATTTCAAAGGTGACCTTCGTACTGTTGATAGATGGACAACGAAACCCGAGCCTTCTGCCAGTTCTGTTGTCAGTTCAACACTTGACTTCTTTCTATTCCTTAAAGATAATATCTTCGGGTATTGGTCATCCTTGTTAACAGAATTGTGTTTCTGTATAAAAAAAGAACTACATTGAATGAAGAAGCTCGCATCACTCGATTTTTAAGGTATGTATCCGAGGCATTATCAACAAGTATAGAGAAACAGCTATAATTGACAAAATCAGGACTGGTAGACCCAAAAATTCTATGACGATGTTCAACCGAATTTTTAGCCATTTTCTTTAAACCAAACAGTTGATCCTGGTAAATCTTTGTTTGGCAGTACAAACAGTGGCTTAAAAGTTAATGGCTTTGTAGAGAGAGAAAAAAATTTAGTAACAATGAAACCATTACAATGTTTCATCAATAATTATATTTAAATGTTAATTGTGAAGGATTAGCTACAACAGTACCTAATATCAGCGGCTCATGTACAATTTGCTTTGAATTGTTATGATCACAGTGTTTTGAAGATTATGATCAATGCGAATTAAAGATTGCTATCAAAGTATATTCTGTATAAATATCTTATTTGAAGTTGATCCTGGCTAAGACTTTTGCACAGCAGTGTGTGTGTATATATATATATATATAATATATATATATATATATATATATATATATATATATTCGGTTTTACCTGCACACCTATCTGGTTTTAGCCAGAATTCTTATAAAATCTCCTTTGCTGGAGATAATTTTTTATTGAGGTTAATCTCATCATAATACCCCTTATCACGCGGCCGAGGTATTAAAATACCTCCCTTTTATTTGTAACAGAAGTTCTTATAAGAATCGTAGTGGTAAATGAGGCACGAACCTTCGAAGAATAGTACCTCTATACCCACTTCTCTATACCCCCATTGCTGCAAATAGTAAAAATAAGACTCATTTATCTGATTCGATGTATCAAGCTGAGCACTGTGCCCGCGAATCGTATTAATTATTTTACATCATTTTAAAGAAACTTCCGTGGCATATTTTACAAAAATGTAAAAATTCAAATTTTCAAAAAAATTCAAAATCAGACCTTTTTTTTTTTTGGACAGAAAAAAGAAGCAAAAATTTACATAAAGTTTCACAATATCTTTCAACAAAGAAATACCTTTTTTCCCTTTCCTTTACAATTTACATATCTGATATGACGTTAATATATTTAAAGTATTCTTATCTAAATATGCCGTGAGGAAGCATGAAAATGTTTCAGGTAAATCGATGGGATCCTCTCTTCATTTATTACAGAAAAAATGAAACGATAAATATTATTAATAATAATAATATTAATAATAATAATATATTATTTTGTGTAAAAAGGGTGTATGTACAAATTAGACTATAGTATTTGCATTCCTAGTAATAATAGAGCTAGTAGTAGTAGTAACAATAGCTTTCTAGGATACTGTAATTATAGAATAATAATTCATGTACGTATCTAAAAACTAAAAGACAAGCTTAGCGAGTGTATATATATATATATATATATATATATATATATATATATATATATTTCTCTTTACGCGTATTCATTTACTACATATCTATCTTCCATGAGTGGATCATAGGGTCTTTGTTGGTCTGAAACATTATAACATATTTCTTATATTAAGATGATTTTGGCCATGCAGTAGTATCCACTCTTGTAAACCATTTTATAGTATACCATCTAAGAATCCACTCAAACGTATAAAGTGTCGTACGGAAATAGCCCCTCTATGGTTTTCCAAGGTTTAACCGCAAATTTACAGTCGTGCAAAAATGTCTACTGCTGAACTACCGTGCTTTGTATAACGATTCAACCAAAAGGACTAGACTGTTGTGCATGATTGCACACACACACACACACACACACACATTTATATATATATATATATATATAATATATACACACACAGGAAGCCATCATCACATTGAAGTCCTCGATAGTGGAGTGCCTGAGGGTTAGGGGTTGAAGGGTGGACAAAACCCCATGAAAATAAAATAGAGAGCTCTCATCCTCGTTAACGAATTCTTCAGTTTTTAATTGGATAAAAGAAATCGTAATTTATATATATATATATATATATATACGTAAGCTCTCCATTTTGAAAGGGAATTAGCAGAACTTGGTTCTCGGTTCTCGTATTAAAATGGAGAAACCGTTCATACTTTCAAATTTTAAAATGAAAAAAATCGGCAAAATTTGTTAATGAAATTAAGGGACACTTTCCAGTTTATGCAAAAAAAGAAAAAAGAAAAAAAAGAAAAAAGAAAAAACGAGGAAGAGAAAGAATAAAGACTAAAAAAAATAAGGAAATTACAGAAGTTACAGATTGACAAAGATCCGAAGATCCGCTCTAGGCTAGCCCAA
Source organism: Bathynomus jamesi (assembly GCA_023014485.1). Classification (NCBI taxonomy): domain Eukaryota; kingdom Metazoa; phylum Arthropoda; class Malacostraca; order Isopoda; family Cirolanidae; genus Bathynomus; species Bathynomus jamesi. The sequence continues at coordinate 39,155 of JAJOZX010005783.1, read as the reverse complement.
AAAAGAAAGAAGCCAGGTAAATAGATAGATAGATAAATAGATGGAGAGAGAGAGAGAGAGAGAGAGAGAGAGAGAGAGAGAGAGAGAGAGAGAGAGAGAGGGAGAGAGAGAATAAAAACTCGTATCATGCTTACACTCATGAGGTGTAAAGCATTCGCACAAAAATAGTATTAGTATCAATAGTATTAATAGTCTGTATATGTAGGATAGACAAAGCTTTTCTTCTCCGGTCAGACGGAAAAGGGTGATTAAAGAAAAAGTATAAGAAAGTAAAAAAAAAGGATATTGACAATAAAGATATAGAGTAGAGTAGTTTCTCACCGTGCGTACACTTGTTTCGTGTACCCAGTCACTCATTGTAAAATAAAGGATGACGTGAAACGCTGAGCCACATAATCTAACGTACACTATGCACTTGTTTAGGGATTTTTTTTATCTTATTATTAATTGATAATAGTAAAATCAAGTGTGTGTCTTTTGGTAACGCTTATCAGTAGTATGGGTGCATTATTATATATATATATATATATATATATATATATATATATATATATATATATATATATATATATGGTGGGCAAAAAAAAAGGAAGACCTCGAACTTTGGCTGTAAAATCCAAAGTTATGGTCAGATTTCAATACTGTTTTCACACCCACAACTAAGTAAGTTTCCTATACAGTGAGCGGATTTCAAAGAAAACTAATGAAAATTACGGATTTATTGAACATTTCTTTATGCCACTGGAAATTCTCCATTTACTGTACACTACTACTGCATTGTCGAGTCGGCAAAAAAAAGGGAGACCTTTTATATCCTTAATATCTCGGCAAATACGGTACATAGAACCATGAAATTTTAGTATGTTAATACTAGGTAATTTTATGGTTTGTATGCCATCTTTTAGCATCTCCCGTTTCATCGATTTTCTTGAGAAGCTTGTCCAAACCTCCTGCAGTTAGCTTACGTTAATTAAAATCGCTTTAATTATCGCAAGATTTTTCTGGAATATTCGCCATAAATCCAATTTCTCAGCTAAAATGCTAAAATATGGCATACAAACCATAAAATTACCTAGTACTAACTTACTAAAATTTCATGGTCTTATGTACCGTATTTGCCGAGATATAAAGGATTTAAAAGGTCTCCCTTTTTTTTTGCCGTCCCGATAATGCAGTAATAGTGTAAATGGAGAATTTCTAGTGGCATAAAGAAATGTTCAATAAATGCGTAATTTTTATTGGTTTTTTAAATCCGCTCACCGTATAGGAAATTTACTTAGTTGTGGGGTGTGAAAAAAATACTGAAATCTGACCATAACTTTAGATTTTACAGCCAAAATTCGATGTCTCCCTTTTTTTTACCCACCCGATATATATATATATATATATATATATATATATATATATATATATATTTGAAAGGGGGGGCCCCCAAGGTTTTTTGCAAAACTCCAACCCAACATTTTCTGGCGCGTCAGGAAGCTAGTTTATTTATAAATAGAAAAGGCATCATTTCATTGCTGCATCATTTGATCGATGAGGGCTAAAACTGCTGTGCTGCTAGGCTAAATATTTGAGGCGAATTATATATCCTATTATCCCATTGAAGGCACTGATTTAGGACCCTCCAGGTCGGTCAGTACCTCATAATTGATGTCACACATTCCTCCGACAGTGCACAGAATGTGTGTGTGTGTGTGTGTGTGTGCATTCCTCCGACAGTGCGCAGAATGTGTGTGTGTGTGTGTGTGCGCTTGCTTGCGAGTCTCATTGTGAAACAATATAATTATGTTCTATTGTAGCTGCTAAATTAAAAATGCCACGATTTTCTTAAAAACTATTACACTCCTACGTCGTATCGCCAGGTAGCTTTCTTTAAATTGAATACGTCTATTCGGAGCTTTTGATTCCCAAGAGTCCTCCTCCAAAAATCCTAGTGTTCTGGAATCAGACAAGGCCAGCATCTCCTCCCTACGTAAACTAGCAAACGAGAACAATTAACTCTCCTATCTTACCCTCCCTGTAAGAAGCTCTCTTTACATTAACGTATTAGAAAAGGAGAGAGAAACAAAGAGAAATAAATAAATAAATAAATAAATAATAATAATAATAATAATAATAATAATAATAATAAGCGTATATTATGCAGTCAATATAGCGCGAAATTCGATGGTGGTTGGTTGTCAATTTTTTTCAGTAAATCCTTATAGAATTTATAGGGAAAATACACAATTTTCAGTGTTTTTGTCCCGACTTTTATTAATCAGTGAGACGAACTGAAAATAAAAGATGCAAATTTTTCACGAATGTCGCCATGTCAACATGAAAACCTCTTCCTCGCATATTGTTTCTTATGATTTAAACATGGAAAAAGCCGGTTTAAAATTACAATTCTTCGAGCAAATGATAGTTACCAACACTAATTTCAACGCTTTGTTAGCCGCATCTGGTTTCACGACATTATAGCATTGGCTTCACGACATTATAGCATTGGCTTATTATTAAAATTTCATAACCTTTGGAATTCACACTGTCATCAAAAGAGAAATTGTTTTCTTACATTATATTTTATTAACTTTCAAAATTTATGTTAACGGAAATATTTGAATATTTGTTTATCATTTTGGTTAAGTCTTGTTCCTTCTTCCTTGTAAAATATTTAAATTTTTAGCTCCATTCATCCATTTATCTGTCTACTCTCTCTCTCTCTCTCTCTCTCTCTCTCTCTCTCTCTCTCTCTCTCTCTCTCTCTCTCTCTCTCTCATCCTTGCAATACACGATGCATGGTTGAAAATCTTTCCTCTCAGTTCCCAGCTGTGCTTTGTGAGAGTCGGTCGTCCAGTTTCATTCATCGAATATCCTTGAAACTAACTCGATCCCTTTTTGCCAAAGTGTTTGATTCACTTAACTTAAACTGATAGAATTTGGTGATAAATGGCGAAATATTTTTGTTATATGACAGAATTTATTTGAATTTGTATTTCTTTTGAGTTTGGAATTGTAGACGAGAAGAAAAACTCTTTTACACACACACACACACACACAGATTAACAATAAAATAAGTTATTTATTGTTTGGATTTATGTAACCAGAGGCAAATAACGGAGTGCGGTGGTTGTTACTCACGGAAGAAATAGTTTGACAAAATGTTTTGAATCGCTGTGATTGATAATGATCCAGTTAGACGTTACAATTTTAAACCATAAACTCGCATCCTCGGTAGAAAACTCATATGCAGTAAATTAGGCTGTGAATTGCGTCTCTTGTATTCGACGACCTTCCAAAACAGAGACAAACGGACGAACAGGCATAAAGACGGACATTGAAAAGAAGCTTTTTAAAAATGTGAATTATATAAGGAAATTGATACCACTTTTAACCACTGTTATATTCCGGACAATACTTACATGTCTGACCGTCTGCCTTCGTAACTGGTAAGCATTTTTTTTATTTTTATATTATATATTCTTGAACTAAAGAACTGTAAAATTATAACTAATATATTTTACATCTTAACATCTTAACAAACATCAAAACCAATTTCAGATTTCCTTTTTAAACAGTAAATTATTTTACACAGCAAGTGAACTTTACAAACGAATATTTCTTTATTTTCAAGCATTTCACTTACAAGCATTTCATTTACAAGCATTTCACTTACAATTTTTTTGTAAATACACGATTTTCAGACGGTTTCAAGGGTCCATATTTTTATAATGCAGAAATTACATGAAAGTTTGGCTCTCATAAACATATATACATACAGTGCTGAGAAATGAATTCATATGTACAATTACTCCCAAAGGATTAGTTGAGAAAGAAAATAAACGTTTCTCTCTCTCTCTCTCTCTCTCTCTCTCTCTCTCTCTCTCTCTCTCTCTCTATCTCTCTCTCTCTCTTTCTGAGGTAAAGTTGTGTTTCTGCCTTACTTATTTCTTTTTTCTTTGGGTGGCTGGGTGCATGTGAAGGGTGAGGGCATGGTGTGGAAAAACTGATTTCCTTTCTCAATTCCTGTTTCAACCCCTTTCCTGTAGCAGCATTTCATCACCTTGCCAGCGTGATGGCTTTGCGCGTACATGGGTGTAAGCATGGCGAGTTTGCTTAATCCTTTTGGAACGAGCCAGGAGTAGGCCATGGGGTCTTCGTTGGCCCGATACCTAGGTAAACAGAAGCGTAAATATTTTGTAGAAAATGAAACCATATGTTCGAGGTTTTTGTGATGATACGAAGTAGTTGATATTACTATTATTATGCTAGTTTTTTCGACCATGCTCTCTAGTGTACGGTTTCTAGTTGTGCATAACGTAATTGTCGAACTAGTTTATATATTCTCCTTTTTCCCGTAAAATTTCCTTGGCTACATTCTCAGGGTCAAGGTATTTTCTTCAAACTTTCTCCGTACTCGCCTCTGCGGGGAGGGAGCAGAGGGTGGGGAGAGAACCGTGTGCTATTATATCCAGTTTTCTACTACAGCTAAAATAATTAAAAAATACACTAGTTGAAGAACAGGAACCTCCCAGAGTGGACCGAAAGTTTTTTGAGGCTTCCTCTTGTCCTTGTAACTCTCTCTCTCTCTCTCTCTCTCTCTCTCTCTCCAGTATATACGATTGGTGTATATACGATATGATATATATAATATATATATATACATACAGACAGGGTGTAACAAAAGTCCGTTCTCATAGGGAAATAAGATATAACAGAGTTGAACGAGAAAGTAGTTTTAACTCTACATTACAAACAATACAATCAACTTACCAATTAATCCAGTACATGCTCAAATTGCATTCCATGTAGCCGCATTCAATTCAGTGCGGATTTTCGTCGTTCAAGTAACGATAACCTTATTTCCCGATGAGAGCGGACTTTTGTTACACCCTATATATATATATATATATATATATATATGTGTGTGTGTGTGTGTGTGTGTTGATTTGAAAAGTCATAAATTTCCTATTTGGCACTAACATGGTAACAATTACTATTTATTAGTGCCAAAATTTAAAAAAAAATTGAGTGAGTGATCAGTAGTAGCGACATTTCAACCCCCATGAACTAAGAGGGGTGATGATCCAACTTCCTACACTTCCAAATCTGTTCCGTCTATTTTAAAGAAAAATAAGCAGGTGTCGAGGAAGGGTTCAGCTATTTATGTGCCGTGAATTTTTAAATTTATTTAAAATATTAACCTATAGAAAATTACACACACACACACACACACACACACCACACACACACTCTTTCACTATGAAATGACTTGGTATCACGATGGTCAATACCCAATTCCTGATGATACCAATGGAACTGGTGCTTTAACTGTATCTGTTTCCTAAGCGTATTTTAAGTTTTCCTGCTTGTTACAACGTGTTTATAAGTGTCCATTCTTTCGACTTCAACGGAGACTGTTGCAGAATGAAGTGTCTCACTAGGATCATTCTTACGAGGTAGCGTTAAGTGTCTCATGTGAAGTGTCTCACTAGGATCGTTCTTATGAGGTAGCGTTAAGGCGATTTCTGAAAGATGATACAAAATTGTGATGTATTAATATTCTCTTAAAGGAAACTTTATTTAATCGTATCTCATTGGAGGGACGTGGGTCGCGGGGGGGGGGGAGTGGGGGTGTTACTATACTTATGGGTTACTAGATCAGGACGAACACCCGATTTATGGGGTACTGACTAATTAGTGGGGTAATTATACCATCCACCACTAGTTTAAACTCGCTAGTTGGGCACTCCTACTAGTGGGGTAAATTTAGTTTTGGTAGGTTACGTAAGGTGAGGTTGGGTTAAGTTGGATTAGATTAAGTAAGGTTAGGGCTGGTTGGTTTGGCTAAATTATGCAAAGTAAGAGAAAATTAGGTTAGATAAGGTACCTCCCCCCCCACTACAATGATATATGAAAAGTACCTCCCTAATATAGTAAAACAAATGTACGTGTGTGTGTGTGTGTGTGTGTGTGTGTGTACACAGTCTTAAAATTTAAGAAACAAAAAACGCTTTTTTTTTCACTGACGTCATATTTTGAAATACAAAAAAAAAGCAACTCGATGCCAAAAAAAATGTAAAAGTTCAGAAAAATATTTCTTCAAATCAAACGAATAAAAATTTAAATCATTCACTTATATATATATATATATATATATATATATATATATATATATATATAATTTATTTTATTTTATTTTTGTAGCCCCTAAATTTTGTTGTCATTTCGTTTTCTGTTTTTATCTTCTTCTTTTTTAAATATTTGATATATTTAAATTTGTTATGACCTTTTTTCATTTTAAATTATATTATTTTTTAATTATATATATATATATATATATACTGTATATATATACTGTGTGTGTGTGTGTACACAGTCTTAAAAATTTAAGAAACAAAAAACGCTTTTTTTTTCACTGACGTCATATTTTGAAATACAAAAAAAAAAGCAACTCGATGCCAAAAAAAATGTAAAAGTTCAGAAAAATATTTCTTCAAATCAAACGAATAAAAATTTAAATCATTCACTTATATATATATATATATATATAATTTATTTTATTTTATTTTTGTAGCCCCTAAATTTTGTTGTCATTTCGTTTTCTGTTTTTATCTTCTTTTTTTTTAAATATTTGATATATTTAAATTTGTTATGACCTTTTTTCATTTTAAATTATATTATTTTTTATTATATATATTATATATATAGATATATATATATATATATTGAAAATAAATTTCTACATTCCCAAAGTGACGCTGCCAAAGCTAACTTGACACAACCTAACGTACTCTCATTTAATCTAACCTCCGTTCAGTGTTATGTTAACTGAATAGGTATAACACGACCACGTACAAGCAAGTGGTATTTGACTGAGAAAAAGATGTAAGAGAGAAAATTCGGAGGTAATTTTTACCCAAAATATAAAATTGAAAACGATTCGAGATAAGATGGCAGTGGCAAAACGCCGTGTTCTTAGTTCTTAAGGTCATGGGTTCGAGTCTCGGATCAACGATTAAGGTGCTTTTCGGGTCTTCCTTAATGGGGGTAGTGGTTCGGATCCTACGTCCAGGCGTAGGTCCCCTCCGTTACACGACCTCTTTTACCCATTACGAAGGGGGTTAAAGAACCTCAGAACAATATTTACTAACAAAGAAATTGAATATTGGAAAAATAATTTATCACATTTTTGAAAGGTATGCAAGAAAAAAATGACCTATTCCCTGCAAGGATGTTTGATCTCTTTTGCGAAGAATAAAAGCTTTCAAATCATTTTAGAAATACTGTAAATTCTTTATCGTAGAATAACGAATTATTATTATTATTATTATTATTATCATTATTATTATTATTAATATAATAATTCTGGTCAACGATCTCATATTTACGTGCAAACGATAATTAACTAATTCCGAATATTATATTTCTGACGTGAATATCATTTACAGGCTTCGGTTACATTAAATTTACATTTCACTTTCCCGCAATTATAATACTATTTAGTTACTAGTTTACACAAATGTTCATTCATCATTTTACGACCAACTTTTACGTTTAATAATAGAAGAAATTCGTAGGCATTTTAGTTTGGAACATTTGTTTTCATTCGCCCATATCATACTTTATTTATGGAATAGAAGAAGTGCAATACGGAGGAACCCACATAATCTCTCTCTCTCTCTCTCTCTCTCTCTAATATATATATTTATATATATATATATATATATATATATATGTATGTATGTATATCAACAACGTTCAAACATGTCAACGAGTAATTCAATTTAAATGAAAGTTTCACTGTTTTACACAAAGCATCGCTCTGCCCATATACCCATTCAGGGTACGAGCAGCTCACAGTATCACTGGTAAGCGCATAGAGGGTCACTGTATTGACGAGTCTTCCGTACACCGTTCCTTATCACTGGAAGCAACAATACTTCGTTCTGTCCTCAAGTTCATAATCATCTACGTGCCTGTGTCGTTAGTTTGAGTTTCAAACCCTCTTGGCTCTACAGGTTTGGGTGAAAAAGATACACCACAGTTTGTGTTTTCTCCGAAAGTAACAGAAATGCACCCCCTTCATCACAAGTAATTTATATCACCCCAAGTATATATATATATATATATACGGCTACATCTCCGCCTGACTGAAGAAGGGATTCCTCTTCGAAATGTTTTGAGGAATTTTAGCCTTTTATTGATTTATTGATTTTTAAATTTTGGAGGTCTTTATATATATATATATATATATATATATATATTATAATTTCAGAAACAACACTAAAAAATAGGAAAGGTAGAATGCGCAGTATTTCCAAACTAAAGGTCAGACAAGGGACATTCTCAACTCTGAAGGGAAATAGTTTTGTTGTCAGAGGACCAAGACTATTTAACCAGTTACCAAAGTCCATCAGGAATACATCTGGTGTCAATGTGAACGTATCTAAAAGAAAACTAAACGCCTGGCTTAGGACAGTCCCTGATGAGCTGGGTGTAGCTGGCTATGTGAGATGGAGCTCAGAAAAGCAACTCGTATATATCCTTTCTAATGAGGAGAACGCTTCTTGGTTACGCTCCTTTTGTTGTCACGTAGGGGAATTACGACGTAACTACATGCTGTCCTAACCATGGAGGTGATTCGTGACAGAAGAATCACAATGCACAGTAACAGCTTCACAATTACCATAATCCTTTATTTAGTAATAAAATTAATTACAGAACTAGCTAAGAAGAAGTCTTAGTATCCGCCATTTTTATCTTTAGTCATATTCTCTGCCAGCTCAACATTACAGAAGAAGGTATGTTTGTTGAAAAAAAAAAAAAGTTCTCAGAGGGAACAAAATCTGTGAAAATATTTACTGAAAATTAAAAAATTCAACGCTAATTTGTAACTAGTTGAAAAAATAATGTCAAATAAAAAAAAAAATGGGTTCCGCACGCACAGTCTTTTTAGTTGTTCATTTGTTTATTTTGTTTACTAATCAAATTTATTTTCAACCCATTACAATTTGTTGGAAAATTTCGAAATTTTCAGTATTTTTCCATAGATTTTATTTTCTCGGAGAACTTTTTTTCCACAGATGTACGTGCATGATCAGATCGCTAAGTGTATCATTAATATATATATATATATATATATATATATATATGGAAGGAGGAAAAATCCTTATTTTGATTAGAAATAAAAGATTGGCTGAAAAGACAAGCTTGGCAGTAATCCAAAATAGAAAAACTTACTGTCCGGCTTTTCATGTCTTTTCTTGAAAGCGAAATTTATCGTAATTCACAAATACATTCAAATCGTAAAAATCTTCAGATGTCTGTGCGTTGGGGAGGGACGTTTGTATGTGTATGCGCGTGTACGTCTGCGTTTGTTTTTGTTTCTTGTTCGCATATGTGTGTTTGTTTACGTAAGCACGTGCGTGCGTGCGTGCATTTGCGTACGTACGTGCGCATCCGCGTGTTTGCGCCAATTCATTCTGTGCCCGCATTGAGATACACTCGCTACTGCGTCAACAATATAAACTACATAAACAGGCCTTTTTCATAAGACTTGCTCTTGAAAGCACTCGTGTACCGGAAGTCTTCACAGCCGCTCAAAGATAAAATAACGTTATCAACTCGTCCTTGGCAATGACTTATGTACACTTGAATAGGAAGAGGTACACTTTGTTTTTATTTATATGAACCTCTAAATTTAGTCTATTCACAGTGTAATGCTTGAGTGAGGTCAAAGGAGAAGTGATGGGGTAGATGGTTGGGGTAAAAATGCAGTTTGTAGACATATCGTTCGAAAGAGTTTTCCTATTTTTGAAGTTAATGCAAAGAACTTTATAGATTTTTCTTTTTACACTCTAACAACCTAACTTAACCTAACCTGACCTAACTAAGCCTAACCTAACCTAATTCGGTCTAATCCTAAATATCCGTTATCAATAAAATGTCGTTAGCCCGAATACAAAAATGTATTTACATCAATATTTATTTGTATCAAATCTCGGGTTTAACTATAGTTACAGTGATGTAAAAAAACAAAATGAAGTGATATTGCTGAATCATACGTGCTGCTCGGTCGTCAGGGAAAATTTAGTTTATAAATTTTGGCAAAAAAAAATTTCCAACGTCCGCGGAATTCGAACCCGGAACCTCCAGATTGCGAGATCGATGAACTACTACTGAGACAAGGCAACTATACTCATATTTAGTAGTTGTAGCTACTATTTATGCGTTTTTTCGTAACAAAATCTTCGCAAATAAATTCTCCCCATTCCCCCCCCCCCCTCCGAACACACACACACACACACACACACACACACACACACACATGTGCGCAACTTCGCATAAGCGAGGTACCAACTTTTTAAAATCTATATAGTATATATATCATCAAAACTAACTAACCAAAACGAATTTAAACTAACCTAGCTATCAAACCGAGATGGTTAAGTTAGTCTTTCGAACATAGTTGAGGGCTCGAAGGATGGTTCTGTTGTCATTAAATAGTGAGATCTTCTCGAACCTAACCTAATCCTAATTACCTAACCTAGCGGAACCTAACCTAATCAGGACTAACATATCTTATTTCTAACAATAAAAATATTTCTAGATTTTTTATATAATTTTCTAATGTTCTGAGTTGCCAAAAGTGTTACCTCACAAAAAATTACCTCACTATCTGTAAATTATCACACACTCAACCACACTTATTCCAGGTTATCTACGCACACACCACACACACACACACACATATATATATAGGAAGAGATTGTAGACATCATTCGACCAGGGCAGTAGGCTACTCTGAGGTGGACGTTAGACAGGAGACAGAGAGTGCTGCTACTCCCGTTTCTGCTGTCACTGTCGTCCTTAGCTGATCTTTTTACGTATCCCATTCACCATGTGAGCAGTCCATCATGCTCTCAAACACACACTTCTCACACTATTCCTCACTACACATATTCACTTACATACTGCACAATCTTTTCAAAATTTAAAAACCAACAAAATTATATAGACCTGAAGAGCCTCGGAGTCCCCTGGGAAGAGAACCATATATGTCCCCACTTCTGGCTTTCCCCCTGCCGATACCGTGGATGCAAACACGGGGCAGGTTCTGCTACTGCCCATTCGAGATGTTCTGGGCCTCTGTCTGATTCACTTTTCATTAACTTCTGCAACATTCGTGGCCTTTTCTCAAATTTTCAATCTGTTGAACACCACCTCTCCTCGTCTAAACTTCACCTTCACTTCCTCACTGAAATTCAGGTGTCTAGGACGACTGACAGCAACCCCTTTATTGTACCCTCCTATATCTTCTGTACTCACTTTCATTCCAACAGTGGATGTTGCAACGACTTAACTTGCTCTCGGATTCTCGAACTTGAATCCTCCGAATTCTACACCCTCCGGCCACGGCTTACATGCCAATCTCGAACTAAATACATCTGCGCTGTCTACCTTTCTCCTAATTTTACTGACTATCCAAAACTCTTTGACTACGTCACTTCTAAAGTGGAATACATTCTATCCCACTCCCCCATATGCTAATTTTTTAACAAACTGTGCAGCACCCCACTCGTATTCCCAATCGCTTTCGAGATAGGTCCAACATTCTTTTTACTCTGTTAAACTTTTTTCTCAGTTGGGCTCCTCCGACCACAATCTTGTATCTGTTTCCTGTTCTATCGTTCCAGTTCGGCCTCTGGATCCTCCCAAGAGGAGACGCCTTTGCTACTTTAGCTGGGGACCCTTCGAGTGCACTGAGCGCATCACGGAGGTGATTTTTCTTGGGCATGGAGGCGTACATTCTATATTCGTTTCCTATTGCTAATACAGAAAAAAACCTTGGTTTAACTTTGCTTGTTCTAACGCTATCCACAACAGAGAGGAGGCTTCAGAAGTTACTGTTGCCACCCAACAACTGACTCTCATTTAATTTATATTTCTGCCCGGATCATGCAAAATCTGTTCTTCGATTCACCAAAAATTCTTTCATCAGACGAAAATGTGAAAATCTATTCAATTCTAATTCTTCTCGCGCTTTCTGGCACCTAGCCAAGAACTTCTCCAACAACTTTACTTCTTCTTTCCCTCCTCTCTTCCATTCCCACAGCTGAATTGCCGTCTCTCCTGATAAAGTTGAACTCTTCGCTCAAACTTTCGCCTCGAACTCAACCCTGGACGATTCTAGTGCTGTTCCTCCATCTCCTCCTCCCTCTGACTTAGTCATGTCTAAAATTAGAATATCTTCCAAAGATTTTTTTTTTCTGCCCTATCTGGGCTCAAATCCTGGAAGGCGTACAGTCCTAATGGTGTCCCTCCTGTTGTTCTGAACTCTCTAACTGCATGCCTCCTCCTTTAAGGAGAACACTCAATACCAGACTTTCGACACATTCTCATTCCTTTTCTGTCCAACTCACTAACGCGAGGGTTAATCGGTATTTTCAATCTTTTATCTACTCAACCGGTGAACTTTAGAACAATCTTCCTCAGTCCAGCTTTGTACCTCTCCATGACCTCCAATCTTTCAAACACAGTGTGTCCAGGCATCTCAAAAACCTTGGACCTTGATTTTGTCTTTTCTTCTTCTGTGGGAAGGGCGTTTTTGCGGGCATTCCCCCTTTGCCCCTCCTTACTGCATGATGTATATACAGTATATATATATATATATATATATATATATATATATATATAATGTTCAAGTGCAAGATCGCATATTACGCGTAATTCAGGGTCAAAAACACCCACTTTATTTATACAGTAAATCTGCTCGTCTGTCGTACACCAAATGTATACATCATATGCTAATTTTTGTTTTATGTAGGAAGGAGGGAGCAAGGGCGAGCACCCGCAACCCCCCCCCCCCCCATATAAGAAGGAGAGGGCCAAAATCAAGGTTTTTGAGGGCCACGATGCCATTTTATTTATTTATTTTTTTTATAAATTTTGAAAAGATTGTGTAGTGTGTAAAATGCATATATATATATATATATATATATATTATATATATATATATATATATATATAATATTGTGTAGGGAAGAATAAAGGGAGAAGTGTGTGTGTTTGAGAGCATGCTGGACGGACTGCTCACAGCCTCACAGGGTAGATGAGACACAGGAAAAGATCAGCTGAAAAGGACAATGACAGAAGAAACGGGAGCTCCAGCACTCCTGTCTCCCCCCGCCCCTGACTACATCCATTATACACAAAATGTTTACATGATACATAATAGGCGCACATGACACGCAAAACGAGTACATGATTCGAAAAGTAAATATATTATACGATAAGTATATATATAATACGTAATATGCGTACATCATACGTAAAATTCGTACGTAGTAATCGATATGCGTACATCATACAAGCGAAATGCTTACATAATAAGCAGTGTGCGTACATCATACGCAAAATGCGTACATAGTAAGCAATATGCATACATTATACGCAAAATGCCTAACACAGTAAGCAGTATGCGGTACATGATACGCAAACAAAAATATACCAAATGAGTTGAACTCCAAAATTAACTTTAATAACCTTAAATCAAATGATGTTTATAGGGGATGTTCTCTCGAATTAATGTCATTAATTTAGGGATGTTTAGAAGGAAAAGGAAAGAAGTTGCCAAAAAAATTGGCTGAAGAAGTTAAAAACCTCATTTTAACTTTTGAAATTATGAGTATTGAAGCAAAAAAGAGGTTTTATAATGCTCCAAGTTTCTTCCTGTGAAATATCATAACGAAAACTTACTTAACAAATTTTTGAAGAAATCTTAAAATGTTTTTACTTGTAAACTTTAGTGAACAACTTTCTCTCTCTCTCTCTCTCTCTGTATGTATGTATGTAGGTATGTGTATATGTGTAATGATGATGATGTCTGTTGTTTATACACGCCAAACGGCTTGGGTAATCTGCACCAAATTTAGCATACACATTAAGGGAGAACCAGGGAAGGTTTTAGTAACCCACTTTTTCATGTAGGAAGGAGGGGCGAAGGACGAGCGCCCACAGAAATGCAATTTCCATGGAAGAAGGAGAGAGCAGATTTATATATATACAGGGCGTCCCAAAAAAATGTATACACACTTTAACAGCTGATAGCTCAATTGATGTTTCTTTCCAAGTTAAACCCATTAGAATTAATAATGGCAGTCAGACTAAGCTTTGAACAAAGGAAATTCATTCTAAAATGCTACTGGAAGTGTGAAAACGCAGTTGAAGTGCAAAGACAGTTTAGGAGGGAGTTTCAAACAGATCCACCAACGCGACTTACCATCACTCGAATTAGAGATAAGTTTGAAGCCGATGGAACTGTTCAGAATGTCCACAAGAAGCGTTCCGGAAGACCACGGACATCGACAAGCCCCACAAAGCAAGAAAGAGTACTGGAAACGTATCACCAAAGTCCAAGAAAATCTGTGCGGCAAGCGAGTCGTGAGGTAGGAATTTCAGAATCGTCTGTCCAACGCATTTTGAAGCGCTGTCAATGGAAAAATTACATTCCAAGATTAGTCCATGCTATTAATGAAGATGATCCGGACCGAAGAGTGGAGTATTGCGAGTGGTACTTGGCACGATGTGGATGTGGATTGGACGAAGGGGTTTCGTAGAATACCCTCCGCGTTCACCAGACCTCACACCACTAGACTTTTTTTTATGGGGATACTTAAAAGACAAAGTCTACGCTATAAAAACCTGCAACAGTCGCTGAATTGAGAGCAGCCATTGAACGAGAATGCACACAAATACCAAACGAAATGTTTCGTGATGTTTGCGATTCCATTGCTTCGCGTTATCAGCAGTGCCTGGACCAGAACGGACGTCAGTTTGAAAACAGGCGTTGACAAAACAATTAAATAATGTCTGTAGATTCTATTACATTTTGAAAATGAAATGTATTTTAATAAACACTTCCTTTATAAGTATTTAAAGTGTGTATACATTTTTTTTGGGACGCCCTGTATATATAAGTTTTGAAAAGATTGTGTATTGTGTAAGATATATATATATATATATATATATATATATATATATATATATATATATATATTATATATATATATATATATATATATATGTGTGTGTGTGTGTGTGTGTGTGTGTAGTGAGGAATAAAGGTAGAAGTGTGTTTTTGAGGTCATGCTGGACTGTTCACAGGGTAGATGAGACACGGAAAAAGATCAGCTAAGGAGGATAGTAACAGGAGAAACGGAAGTTGCAGCAATCCCTGTCTCTTACCTAACGTCCCCTTTCCCCCGGAGTGCTTCCCTGGTCGATTGGTGTCTACAATCTCCTTGAATATGGAGTGAGGGGAAAATGGCCCTGTTTCCTTTGATGGCACGGTTAGGGGCTCATCTCAGTCGAAAATGTTACAAAAAAAACTGTGTTCCCTAAAACCCAGAATATTTGACAACCTTTGGTTCAAACCCCGACCCTGAATTATCGCCTTCCCGTCAGGCAGTGATTGGATGAACATTTTCCAGACGGTTGGGTCGGAAGACGTGGGGCTGTACAGCGGTGACCTAAAGATGGTGTGATCTACTGTAAGACCCGCAGATTTCATTTTATGGTATAGTAAAAGACAGAATCAATACAAAGAAACCATCAAACATTCGAGGACTCAAAAATCACCGCGGTGAGGCGAGGAATCAGTCAGAACTTGCGACAAAATATATCGCGTTGTGAAGGCTCTTTTTCAGGAGTGCCAGAATAAAAATGGTACACGAATCCATCACTGTTTTTCCACTTTGTGTTAAGATCAGGTGGAAATGAGAACTGTTTGTTCAAAAAGAAGATACATATAAACAAAGTATATATATATATATATATAATATATATATATATATATATATATATATATATATATATATATATATAATTCAGAGGCGACGGCGGGGGTCAGGCAGGTCAGGCTCAGACTGACCTAACTTTAAAAGAAAGAGAAATTTAATTTCCTGGTCATCATGTAAAATTTAAATTTGTGTATTTCAAAGATCTATTTATTATGGTCACTTTATTAGAGCAATATAAATTTTAGAATGCCACATTTTTTTCCTTCTCTCCATGCGCCGCTTCTTTAGGCAAAGTCAGACTTGTTTTATGACGCCTGAGCGACCGAGCGCATTAAGCCACAAAGCCAGGTCAGGCATCATTTCCGATGCCTTGCATCACACTTATGAAAAAATGAAACTTTTACGAAATTTAATGTAATTTAAAATCAACATTAGTATAGCATTTGTCAAAACAATCAGATAAGTATATAATTTTGTCAATCTATTTTTTCAAAGAAGAGAAAAGCGAGTTTTTCAGTTTACAAGTCAGGCATATTTCTAAGTGCCTAACATTACGCTGGATGCCAAATCTCATCCTCAGAAAGCTGTTTGAGTAAAAATAGAGATATGTGGCAACTATGAATTGCGCACGGCTTTCCTCATTGTCAGTTAACTCAGGGACCATGTCGTATTCGTTTCAGTGCATTTGAATTTTTTTCTTTTGTGCTTTTTGTGTGTGTGTGTGTGTGTGTGAGTTTTTTTCTTTTTTTACTCGACCTTAGATACCCATTTACATTGAAGTACATTTATAAAGATCCTGATTTTACTGCCTGCAAAAATGTCAAAGAACTGCTAAAATTATGCATTGACTTAAATTTAGAAAAAGCTTTTAGCGAATCTGCAAAACTGTTTACATTGATTTTAACTATACCAGTGAGCAGTGCATCCACAGAGAGAAGTTTTTCAACATTAAATCGAATTAAGACGTATCTAAGGAAGAGAACTGGTCAGGAAAGACTAGTATGTTTAGCAAGAATTGCAATAGAGAAAGAAATTGTGGTTTCCTGGAGAGGCAAAAGATTCTACATGACAAGGTCATCGAAGAATTTGCATTGAAACCGAGGAGGTTGGAGTTTATGTATAAATGACTCATGGTAGATTAAATATGATGAAGACATTCTCTAAGGACATAATAAAATACAAGTAAGTTATTATAATTATTAAACAGTTTATTGATTTAGTAGGCTTTAAGTAATTTTTGAAAACAAAAGCAAAATTATTTAAAAAACAAAATTTACATATTCATTAATATGAATTCTATCGAAGTCATATCAAACCCATAATGCTTGTGCCTGACCTATGTGAAAAGTCTGGCGTCGCCCCTGATATATATATATATATATATATATATATATATATATATATATATATATAGCCTCGGTGGTGTAGTGGTTAGCGTCGCTGACTACGAATCCATCGGCCCCGGGATCCAGACCCGGTGACGACAGGCGGCGCTCAGCAAATCTCAGCTGTTTATCCTTCTACACAGTAAAGAAATTGGTTGGTAGATAAATGGGATCACCTGAAGATCAGGGCCCCCAGCCTTCTTTAGTTAGCTTTATAAGGCTAACTAACGAAAATATCACGACCTAACCTAACCAATCGTTAGGTCAACTGTACGCCCTTGACGATTGGTTAGGTTAGGTCGTGATATTTTCGTTAGTTAACCTTATAAAGCTAACTAAAGAAGGCTGGGGGGCCCTGATCTTCAGGTGATCCGATAAATGGGTACCATCGGTAGCCTAGTGGTTAAGACGCTGGGCTGCTGGTGGGGCGTGGTTCGGATTCCACGTTAAACTGTAGATGTAAGGTAGAGTGACAAGCTTGACCTTCGTCAGAATGAACAATTCTGGCGGAAGCCAAACCAGGGTTAACCAAGGTAATGGATAGTTTTTTATATATATATATATATATATATATATATATGTGTGTGTGTGTGTGTGTGTGTGTGTGTGTGTGTGTGTGTGTGTGCATCTAAACGTTTTCATTTTTATTTAGGTCATCATATAAAAAAAAAATGATATCGCAATCATGTTCCACGAAGGTCTGGAACGCATCCAGGAGAAAAAGAAGCAGCAGCAGCAGAAGAAGAAGAAGAAGAAGAAGAAGAAGAAGAAGAAGGAATCGTGGGGCAATTTCCGGATCTGGAGCGACCTGGATGAAAGGCAAAAAGTGTCTAATAAATATTCTGGCCTTGTCACAAGGTCACCGCCATACGCCCTTCCAGATACCTTCATCCGTCGCTACTTTTCTAAGATTTATGTCGCGTATCCTGCAATGGAGCAAACTTTTACGTTATGCGCTAAAACTTAATGAAAGTCCGATAGATAATCTCGCGCAATTCGTTAGTCGGTCACATGAAGACTCCGTGCAGGGTGCGTGTATATATATATATATATGAGAGAGAGAGAGAGAGAGAGAGAGAGAGAGAGAGAGACGTCCCCCCTCGAATTAACCCACAGTGCCAAACGGTTTTTGGCACCCATTCTTTGACGAACACGTTGTCTAAATAAGTAGTTTCGGCGACCATTATTCGTTATCGTAAAAGTGACCGCTCGCCATTTCGATGGTTCATCCTTGAGGCGAACAGAGATGAGGGTGGAGTAAAAAGGGAATTAGAGAAAGATATAAAGTCTGATTGGATTGTTGGAACGCGAGTAAAAGTGTGGCACACAAGATTTAGGAAAGTCTTTACATTTCCCTTTTATTGTATCTCATTCTTTAACGCTAATTCTTTCTCTCAATTGGCATACACACCACACACATACACACACACACACACACACACACACACTGCTTTTTTTATGTCCTTGAAATCTGAAAAGTATAGAGTAGGATAGGGTAGGGAGTAAACAAACAAAGGAATGGCAAGAGAATTTGTTTTACTACTTTTTGTGACCTCATTTTTCATTCAAAATTGAAACATTACTCCGACCGAGGCATGGATTCAATGCGACACTCGCACACATTCGTAATTTTATGCCAGAATCTCTGAAGAAGCGCTCTGAAAGGTGTACCCCCACAAATTTATCTTTTGTTCAAGAATCCGATTCTCGAGGACAACCCATAAATTCTCTTCACGGTTTAAATCAAAGGAATTTCGTGGCCAGTCAATGAGTTCAGTGTCATTATCTTGAAAAATCTTTCTTACAACTTTGGATGTGTGACAAGGGTTCAAATCTAGTTCGAAGATCCAATTTTCATTTTCAAACCACTCAAAAGCGGAATATATTTCAGTCACCACTAGAATACATTTGACACTATTCCTCATCCCTTCTACAAAGTAAAAGTCCCCATTTTATGAAAAACAAGACCACACCATAACCTTCAGTAGGTTCTTTATAGTGGACGCCTGATGGACCGGTGTCTGATGTTCAAAAAATGTAGACATGACCCATAAAAGAGAGACGACAAATGTGAATGAAGTTGTCTTCAATCGTAAAGAAAAGCACGGTTTACCTCATGTTATTTATTATTATTTTTAAATTAATATGGGTATTATGTAGCGCATTTTGAGTGTAATTTCAGTAGAAATTAAAACTTTCCTCAGTATGAATGATAATTATTTTGAGAAAAATATTACTAAAAATGTCGTGCGCACCTTTCTTTTACTTAGGTACTGCGCACCTTTATTTCTTTTGTAACTTCTGACACCATTTCTGTAGTGCCCAACCCGTTTATTTATTTACGGTGCTGGACCCCTTTTAATTACGTTAAGTCACTTCACTGACACCCTTTAATTCTATTTCAAATTATTTCTTATTTTCGTTCAGGATGACTCGGCCTATCCAGACGGATGGCCCTTTAAATTGATAGGCGTAAGTTCCTTCGACTTTCCAGAAGCCTACTTTGAATGTTAATTCACCTCAGCTAACAAGAGAGGCCTATTGCAAGGTGGCAGAGAAACGACACGCTCCCTCTTATAAAGTTTATTCAATTTCACTCAAATTAGTACATAAATTCAAAGTAATAGGCTGATAGATGATTATCAATTTTGCTTACAATAAAATCCAGTTATTAATTTAACGAAAAGTTTCACAAGTCTTTTAGTCTACAAAATCATTTATACAGAGGGGCTTCTTATTTTCATGTAACAATAAAACTTAGCACTAAATGAAAGTATCAAAATCGACAAAGAAATTGGAAAGAATGAATTACTTACAAAATTTAGAAGTTATTCTCAACAGTTCTGCGCGAGTCCCGCAGATTTATTTCCAGAACAGAACACCCAAAAACCGAAAGAGTCCCAAATAATTTTAGATTCCTTCCCAAAATTATTGACGGGTCATGCACAATAGGTATTCTGACTAAATTCTCTTTTACAGTCGCTAACACTAAGTTCTTATACAAAAGTTCGCGTAAACGAAGGCGATTCAAACTTTAAGTACAATCGTGACAATTTTACTTCAATTTAGAAATTTCTATTTCACCACAAGTCTAAAGAATTACTTGAGCCAGTGTTAACTCGGAGGAACGACTACAACTGATTTGAAACTCTAAGTTCCACCTCAGAATTACAAAAACTCCTCCCTTTGGTGTCTAAAGGGCCTATCAAAACCAATTTCATTACATGACATCATTCGTACAAAAATTACTGATCTTCTATTGGCTCTAATCTCAACTTTGTTAAATTCTACGCTCCGCCTTTCTTAACGAAAAACAAAAGTGACACCTTACAAGGTTCAAAATGAAAACAGACTCTTAAGCTATAACTGCCCTTTGAATTCTACCATAAATCTACCCAAGACTGTCAAACAATAAGTTCTCTTCTCTGATTACACACTCAGCCTTTGGTTATACTCAAGGCAGCGGCACTCTTTACTTTGGTCGGTGTTCATTTTAAAAGATTAAATTTTCACGCGATATTAAATCAATTTCAAAATCCCTCCATGAGAATCTGAATTAAGATAGAACAAACGTTAAGCAATTTGAAACACACTCTAATTCATTCGTTCATGAATACTTATAAGCCAAAACACCTTGCTTTTAAAGATGTACACAACGAAATCTTAAACTAAAATTTCTGCATCTATTTTACAAAAGATTTCGGCATGCCAATTTGATGGTTACAACATCCCTCCCCTCCTTTAATTTTGCACTCCGATGCAAACTTTTTAAATAGGGTCGGATATCATCACTTTACTCACAATTTTACACAAATTTACTCCTAAATTTTCACAAAAATTTTCACATTTACTTGTCCCCTTTATTGGGACACTAACACCGACACATTTAATTTTAGTCATCCTCGGGTTCTTCGTAGTGTACTCGAGGTCGGGGCCTAAGAGCATACGGACGCTCAAACGGTGGCCCTGTGAAAGCAGCCTGTCTGCTTTGTCCGGGGGACCCTATTCCCATAAGGTCCCCGCGAGGAGGTAGTTCGGAAGCACCTGGCGGCTCCTGCCCGCCACTCGGTCCTGCCAGGGGGCAGGAGGTGCACTCCGGTTCACCTCCACGGGTCGATGTTCCTCCGTTCCCTGGGCGAAGCTCTCGGGGAGGAAGTAGCTCGGAGGCGCCCGGCGGATCCCCTTCCGCCACTCGGTCCTGCCAGCGGGCAAGAAGCGCACTCCGGTTCACCTCCCCTAGTCGATGTTTCTCCCTGTCCTGGGCGAAGCTCTCCGTGAGGAAGTAGTTCGGAAGCGCCCGGCGGTCCTCGTTCCGCCACTCGGTCCTGCCAGGGGGCAGGAGGCGCCTTCCGGTTCACTTCCCCGTGTTGATGTTTCTCCGGTGTCGAGGGCGAAGCTCCCGAGAGGAGGGGCGGTGGCCCTTCCCCCATCTCATCCCCTGCGCCGTCCGCCCCGCCTTGTCGCTCGACGTCCCATGGGGCATCGATGCTGCGGCGGATGCGGTCTCGATGGATCACTATCTGATGTCCAGTGATCATGTGACGCAGGAGATAAGTGACTGGAGTCTTCTGTTCGATGATGATGTATGGACCCTCGTACCGGGGCTCCAACTTGCCTCTACCCGGTCGTGGGTAATCAATGTACACCAAGCCATGGGGCGCCTTCTCTTCGAACGGCTTCAATTCCTTGATTCCGTTAGCCTTCTCGTATCTCCGCATGAACTCTTCCACTCGGCGGTAGATTTCGCTCAGACTCCTCTTTCGGTCTTCGGCGTATTCCTCTGGGTTGTACGGGCTCACGCACGCCTCCTGGGCATGCGAAATAGCTTTGAAGGTACGTTGGGGGTTCGCCCGTACATCAAGAAGAATGGAGAATACCCGTGGCTCGGTGCACTCGGATGTTCCGGACAACTCACGGTGTCGAGGATTTTATCCCAGTCTCGTCCAGTTTCTTCACAAAGTATGCGGAGTTTGATGCATAACTCTTATTCAGACGTTCGATCTTCCCGTTGCTTTGGGGATGGTATGCGGCGGTCCGTTGGTGTTGTACTTCCCAAACCCTGAAGAGCTCCTGCAAGGTAGAGTTCCAGAACTCCTTGCCTTGGTCGGATACTACTGCTGAAGGGGCGCCCAGTTTGCACAGTATCAAACGATGGAACTTGTCCGCCACCTCCCGGGCCGTCTTGTCCTTCAAAATAGAGGTCCCGTAGGATTTCTGTAGTCCCTACAGCTCCCGGATGAATGCTCCCGACGTCTGTGTGGGCTTCCAAATGAGCTGCTCTCTCAACTTTTTAGGAACTACGATGACCTCTCTTCCGTTCGCATCGATGTAAACCAGCAGGTTCCTCACTAGTTTGACTCTCGACGGCTGGATGGGCTTGGTTACGGGCCAGCTGAAAGCCTTCCCTTCTTCGATGGCTGCTCGAATTGCCGCTATTTCAACGTCCTTCTGCTGTGTTTGCCGATTACCTTGCGATCAATGATCGCTTTTTTTTCGGATATTGCGTTCACAAACTCCTTCGTCACTCCAGGCGGGCGGGACAACCAATCGGCCACTCTGTTGAGTTTGCCTTTCACGTACTCGATGAGAACGTCGTAGTCTTGCAATGTCATAACCGAACGCTCTAGTCTTCCATTGGGCTCTCGGTGTCCTTCCCTCAGAAGCCACTTCAACGGCTTATGGTCAGAACGGACGATGACTCTCTGCCCAAATATAACATTGCTTCAATTCCTTTTTGTTAGTTGGCCTCTGGGAGTTTTTGATGGCCTCTTCTTTGGATTGTGGCTTCACCCCGTTCCTGGTGACCACATGGCCTAAATACCCCACCTGGGACTGTAATAACTGACATTTTTCCAACTTTACCTTTAAGTTGGCGGTGCGTAGGCTATCCAAGGCTCGTCGTACCCTCTCGTCATGTCCTTCTAAAGACCTTCCAAGGACAATGAGGTCATCTAAGTAAATCTGTACTTCCTTGTCCAGTTGCTTCGGCAAAATAAAATTCATTACTCTTTGGAACACTGGTGGACTATTGGACAACCCAAACGGGACCACCCTGAACTCGAAATGACCGCTTCCCGTGGAGAAGGCAGTTTTCGAGATGCTATCGTCGTGAATGGCCAACTGCCAATATCCCGAGCGTAAATCCCTGCTCGAGAAGTAATGAGTCCCGTGCAGCCTTGGCCAAGGTTTTAATATTTGTCCTTGCTGCCATTGACGTCCCAAGGTCTATAGTCTACACAAAGCCTCAGGGCCCTACGCTTCTTTTCTTCAATCGCTTCCCTGGACTCCTGTGGTCACTCTTCATTCCTAGTGATCACGTGGTCCTGGCACTCTACCTGTGACGGTAGTAGTTAATCTTTTCTTTCCCTCGTCGGTCTTCTTCCCTTTGAGAGCGACGGACATCGGTGAACATGCGTCTTGAGGTGTTTTCAATCTCTTCTTAGTCACTTGTGGAAATTTGACTCTTTCTCACCGTGACACTTGTTCCATTTTTTCTTTTCGGGCGAGGAATCAAACGGCTGTTCCGACTAACCTCCCCGTTCTCGTTGCCTCAACCACCATGCCGATGTCATCTTATCTTCAAGGTAATACTCTTTAGTCGTCACTTTTATTTCTCAAGAGTAACTTTACCGCCTCCTTGGAAAGTGTTAACTTCCCGTTGAGATTTCCGCTCTGTGATACTTGCAAACCACGCTGAGCCTCACTGCACATTCATTGCAGCGTAGAGTAGACGTCCAGGGGAAACCATACCCCAAATTTTCTTCTCCGTCTATTCCCTTTTCATTTAACTTCCCTTTGGGATTCTGCTCGACAACTTCTCCAAGTATCCTCGAGCCTCACCGCATATCCCATGCAGCGGAGAATAGACGTCCAGGGGAACTCATATCCCCATTTTTCCACGATTACCAATGGAAACGACCAGGGGGAACGGCTATGCTGTATCACTCCTTGATCCAGCATTTCTGCTATTTGTCGCTTTACCTCCTCGTGTGTAATAGGTATCCTGTAGGGTCGCCTAAAGATGGGAGGATGATCCTGGGTTTCCAACTTCATTGGCATCAGGTTATTATAACCCAATGGCTCGCCATCCATTGAGAAGACATCTGAATAATCCCTTAGCCACTCTTCGACGGTTTTCCTTTCTTTGTCGGAGAAGGATTTCCAACCAAGGACATAGGACTTGAGGCGTGTCACTCGTTCTTCGAAGTCCTTCTTCGATGCTTGACTTCCTTTCACCGTGACATTCGTTCCAATTTGGGGTGAGCGTCGACCGGCCGTGTCGACTACCCTCCCTATTAGCTCTGCCTCCGTCACTAGCCCACGACGTCTCCTTTTTCGCCAAGGTATTCTTCGTCATCCTGATTGATCATCAGTAACCTTATCTTCCCTGTGGGATCCTGCTCGGTAACATTTTTAAGTTTCCCCGAGCTTCACTGCACATCCCGTGCAGCGGAGAATAGACGTCCAAGGGAACTACGTCCCCGGGTTTCTCTGACTTCTCGCGTCAGAATCACGGCGGCCACCTTTAGTTTTTCGTGCGGGATTGCCTCTACCAGAGTCACCCTCGCATTCACTGTCTACTCTCTTTCCTTGGATGGTTACTGTTTCATTCAGAGTGAATGTCCTCTTCCGGTGGTCTACCTGGGCTTCGTACCTTTGTTTCGTCTTCATATCCTCCGAAACAACACGCCTATAGTCAAGTCTTGCTGAGCCTCTGGAATTATACAGACACAAAATAATTCTTCAACCCCGCCCTTCCCATAGTCAAACTTACTTCTACTCCCCTTACATGAATGGGCGGGGCCGGTGCAACTGTGTACTGAGAAGTTGGCAACCGTCCAAAGAAGGCTCCCGATGTTCTTGTGCATAGCTTATGTCAATGTGACGGAAGCTCCACCATCGTTCAGCGCGGTGGAAGCTTGTTGAGCGACGAATACTGGTAGGGTGATCAGTCCTAGCCGACGGACTCGCCGCTACTTCCTCTGAAGCTATTCGGGAGGCTTCTCCTTCCAGTCCTGCCGAAGGTTTGCTCGAGGGCACGCCTCTTCCCAATTTCGCATTTGCTGACAAATCTTGCACTGGCTCCGGCCACTTTCTTCCATTGTTTCCTCTTTGGAGTCGCTGTCTTCATTTGACTTGGTTTGTTTTCTCTTCTGGTTTCTCATGGGGTTGTAGTCACATTCTTGAGTTGTGTTATTCCTCCTGTGACCAGTGCCACAGTTCTTCCTTCTGGGCTCTCCTCTCTTGCTGGACTTGTCTCCGTCGTTCGCCTCCACATCCTTGCTGTTGTCCTCCTTCGTGGCTGTTCTTTCTTCTGGATGTTGTGAGTTGTAGTCCCAGGATGTGGGAGGATTTTGCAGTTTCTGCAGTCTTCGGCTTCTGTCATGTGGCGTTTCTTCTCTTAGGACCTCTTCATCTCTTAGTCCTAAGCTTGGGTTGTTTACCGAAAACTGGGTTGATTCCATCCAATAGTCCCGAAAGGATGTTCCTTTGATGCAGTTACAAGCATACTCCGGCATAACGGTCTTCAACGCGTCCTTAGGTATGCCCACTTTAATATGTCTCCTTATGGGATTAGCCTGAACCAAGGCATTACCTGAACTTAATAATCTTGGGGCAATTATGTTGAGTGTCTCACCTTTTTCCTTCCTGACGGCGTTTGGGCTGGTTCCTGGGTTCTCCTGTGCCCGTTCGCCCATAAACTTCGGCGAACTTCCTTCCACTGTGTGTCCAAAAGTCGTTTGCTCAGGACCCCTTACTGCCTGTTCACGTTGCAAAGGTAAGCTAGTACTCTTTAATACCTGTACGGCGGTTTCTATATTCTTCTGCCGGTCTTCGTCGGTGCGGTGTTTCTCGTCTCTTGTGGTGTGTGCATTTCTGCAAGGGTTCTTTGGGATGTCTTCTGGGTTCTCTGGTCTCCACCCAACCCTTTCTTGCCTCGAAAGTTCTTCTTCTGTAACGGGAGGAACTAGAGAGATTCATCGGGGACGAACCCCCGATCTTCGGTTGTCCCAATACTCCAACCGCGGAGTAGTCATTACAAGGTCTTCCAGTTTCGACCTTCTTCGATTTATTTCTTCCCCTAATTCCTTGCATTCCTTTAATAACCGAATAATGTTGGCAAAATTTATCCTTTTTAAATTTTCCAAACTTTCTGTACTTATTTCGTTTAAGTTCGTTGGTTCGGTATCACTAATGTTAACCCTTTACTGCCCAAATATTTTGTAGGGTTAAGTTATGAATGCGTGTATTTGAAAGGTTACAAATTTGTCCTTTTGGGCAGTAAAGGGTTAATTACGCTTTCTTCTTCATTCGTTATTTCCACGCTCTTTACCGACATCGCGAAGTTTATTTGTTTATTTATCTTTATTTTAAAACCGTTCCCACTGTTAGCGACACTTTTCACTGTTCACAATTATTTTAACGAATTACTGTTCCCAATATTTTACGATAGTGCTTTATTGTTACGCAAATTCTTTTTTTAACCAAAAGTTGCACTCTTGCTACCAATACCTTGCAATAGGATTCCACTTCTGTGACACCATTTATGTCGTGCGCACCTTTCTTTTACTTAGGTACTGCGCACCTTTATTTCTTTTGTAACTTCTGACACTATTTCTGTAGTGCCCAACCCGTTTATTTATTTACGGTGCTGGACCCCTTTTAATTACGTTAAGTCACTTCACTGACACCCTTTAATTCTATTTCAAATTATTTCTTATTTTCGTTCAGGATGACTCAGCCTATCCAGACGGATGGCCCTTTAAATTGATAGGCGTAAGTTCCTTCGGCTTTCCAGAAGCCTACTTTGAATGTTAATTCACCTCAGCTAACAAGAGAGGCCTATTGCAAGGTGGCAGAGAAACGACACGCTCCCTCTTATAAAGTTTATTCAATTTCACTCAAATTAGTACATAAATTCAAAGTAATAGGCTGATAGATGATTATCAATTTTGCTTACAATAAAATCCAGTTATTAATTTAACGAAAAGTTTCACAAGTCTTTTAGTCTACAAAATCATTTATACAGAGGGGCTTCTTATTTTCATGTAACAATAAAACTTAGCACTAAATGAAAGTATCAAAATCGACAAAGAAATTGGAAAGAATGAATTACTTACAAAATTTAGAAGTTATTCTCAACAGTTCTGCGCGAGTCCTGCAGATTTATTTCCAGAACAGAACACCCAAAAACCGAAAGAGTCCCAAATAATTTTAGATTCCTTCCTAAAATTATTGACGGGTCATGCACAATAGGTATTCTGACTAAATTCTCTTTTACAGTCGCTAACACTAAGTTCTTATACAAAAGTTCGCGTAAACGAAGGCGATTCAAACTTTAAGTACAATCGTGACAATTTTACTTCAATTTAGAAATTTCTATTTCACCACAAGTCTAAAGAATTACTTGAGCCAGTGTTAACTTTAGGAGGAACGACTACAACTGATTTGAAACTCTAAGTTCCACCTCAGAATTACAAAAACTCCTCCCTTTGGTGTCTAAAGGGCCTATCAAAACCAATTTCATTGCATGACATCATTCGTACAAAAATTACTGATCTTCTATTGGCTCTAATCTCAACTTTGTTAAATTCTACGCTCCGCCTTTCTTAACGAAATTTTTAAATAAAAATTTGAAAATTTAAATTTAAAATTTAAAATTTAAAACAAAACTTTTAAATTTCGCTCGAGGGCTTACCTCAGACGAAACCACGATAAACAAAAATGACACCTTACAAGGTTCAAAATGAAAACAGACTCTTAAGCTATAACTGCCCTTTGACTTCTACCATAAATCTACCCAAGACTGTCAAACAATAAGTTCTCTTCTCTGATTACACACTCAGCCTTTGGTTATACTCAAGGCAGCGGCACTCTTTACTTTGGTCGGTGTTCATTTTAAAAGATATAAATTTTCACGCGATATTAAATCAATTTCAAAATCCCTCCCATGAGAACTGAATTAAGATAGAACAAACGTTAAGCAATTTGAAACACACTCTAATTCATTCGTTCATGAATACTTATAAGCCAAAACAACTTGCTTTTAAAGATGTACACAACGAAATCTTAAACTAAAATTTCTGCATCTATTTTACAAAAGATTTCGGCATGCCAATTTTATGGTTACAACAAAAACTTTGGAGCAATTCAGATCATCCAACAGGGTCATTACATTAAATATGTGTTCATTTTTGTGTTTTAACTTTTTTCAGTGTTCACCACTATAAAACTTTTCTATTCAGTTGAGGTTCAACTGTTCCTTTGCTTATGTAATGGAATGGTTAATAATTGTAGCAACTGTTGTTTTAAGTATATTTGAGTCGCTATATCTCCAACTGATTTCCCTCTAGGATTATTCCAAACAATTACTTTAGAAATTCTGAAATTGTCTCTCTGAGTCATAATGAAAAAACAAGAGAACTGATCATGCAGCAAAACACCCCGAAACAATAATTAATCATTCGTTATAACTCCTTTAAGAGAATGCATAACAACAGATATTTCACAAATTACACAAACAAAACGCATATTCACGGACATCTATCAATAAATACAATTTTGTTCAGTGTTTCGTTCATTTTGTCATTTATAGTATATATATATATATATATATATATATATATATATATATACACACATGACAAATTGTTAGCATAAGTTAATAGTGTTAATCATTTACTGCAGACGCTTCAGAATGTCTTCCATCATCAGTGCAAACTTAATTCTAAATGACTATTTTAAGTACAGGGATGGCCAAAAGTCGCGATCGGGTCGTATAGAATGGTTGATAAGAGAATGAGCTTTAAATTTTGAAGCATTTTATTCAAACCATAACCAAGAAAAAAAACATTACAAATTAAATTTAAATTAAATTGAAAGATATCTTGATGCCTATGCATCCAGTTGGTCTGTATGGATACTGTCGTGATCAACGCATAATTGCATTCGACGCCAAGTGCGCCGTGAAGATTTTCGAAGCATTTTAGGCGTAATGGCTGAGAATATGTGAAGAATTCCCATTTTCAACTCTTCACAGAGTGTATGCGGATGTGGCTAAGTTTGTTCTTCTAAAAAGACCACAACCAGTTATCACAAGTTGTGAGGTCGGGACTTCTGGGAGGCCAGTTGAGAGATCCTCCTCGCCCAATCCACACTGGAAATTGGTTGTTGAGAAAACTACGCACACTAATAGCACAATGGGCTGGTGCACCGTCTTCTTGTAAAGTAACGGTGTTTACGAGGCCCATTTCTCAAGTTCGGGAATTAACCAATGAGACAACATCTTCAGATAACTTTGATCAGTCACACTCGCATCAAAAATATGAACCAACAGCAATCAGTTCTTCAAAGAAATGGGGATTTCCTTTCGCCCAGAAATAAACATTCCAAGACTTCGTACCAAGATGTACGGCGCATTCGTCAGTGAACATAATGTTTCGATGAGAAGCTAAGATTGGAAATTCATACAATAAAATTTGATATGACTGCCGCGGCGGCGCCGCCGTACGTTCATATCATGATCAAATAATTCATTGATAAATATGGGACTATACTTATGGTAACCTTCTTTCTTCATCAACCGTCGCATGTAAGTTCTTGAAATATTGAATTGAGCAGATCGTTTCTTAATTGATTACTTGGGTGGTAAAAGAACCGACTCCTCTAAACGAACACTAACGTCCTCATATTTCTGCGGTCTCCCACATCGTTTGGCATCTAAAACACATCCGGTTGCGAATGTTTTTTCTCCAGTTTACGTAAATTTGCCTCAGTCGAAGCCGCATTATTAAAACGCATTACAAAATCTCTTAAATCATTATACGTTTTACCAATACGTTCTTTCTCGTGAACCCAAACACTCACAACAAGACGCTCCTCGATTGTAAAAAGAACTTGTATCCGCCATGTTGAAGGCTTGATAGCCTACGTCATTATGAAGTTTGTTTACATACCACATAGCTTAGACTAGGCTGAAAGTGATTATCTTAGGCCTAGCTGCTTCTATTTGGCAAATTTGTGTAAATTCCGTGGTAAATATTCTTTGGAACCCATTCTTCATTTCTAATTCCTGTACATTTCTAAACGACCCGATCGCGACTTTTGACCATCCCTGCACATATGTATAAACAGATTTAGATCCTATTAATGTACATTTTTATAATTCTTACAAAATGAAAATTATTCAATTATGTGGTGTAACATTTATAATTAAAGGTTCATTTATGCAAAGCTGGGCACTTGCGTTTTTTTTTTGCGGTACTGCGGTACTGCGGTACTACCGCACTACCAAACCGGTACCGCATAACGCAGTACCGCAAAGGAACGCTGAAAGTACAGCCTGTACTTTCAGCGATCCTTTGCGGTACTGCGTTATGCGGTACCGGTTTGGTAGTGCGGTAGTACCGCAGTACCGCAGTACCGCAAAAAAAACCGCAAGTGCCCAGCTTTGCATTTATGAATGGAAAAGTTGAATGAGGAAGTGTAGTCGTTTAAGATTTTTTTAAAATTTATGTGTAATGATTTTAACGTATGTAAGTTTGTTAATTGGTTGGTATCAATAGTGTCTATAATTTTGAAATGTGATGTATGTAAGTGATTTTTTTTTAGTATGAATGTTCTCTGATAAAAGATTTTAATGGTTTACGTAGAGGAAGTGATGTTCTTGTTGAAAGCCAAGGTGTTGGTTTACTCTAGGTATTGATATTGGTGGCTTGTGCTACAAATGTAATTCTACGAAACGCCGCGTGGACAGTTTGTTGAAACAAGGTCAAGCTTCCCTCCCTCCACTTTCATTGTCTTCCTGCGTGGATTCAACAGCAGCTCTGATAAGAATCTGATTCATATGTGGAGTCTGTTGTGAAGTATATTACAAGATTAACATACGAGGGTCGGTACGAAAGTAATGCCTCTTATTTTTCAGTTTGTAAATACAATAAGGGGCGTTACTTTCGTACCGCCCCTTGTACATTTAACAACATTATTTTTTCTAAAATTAAATAGGTTTAATGTATTAAATTTTTATTTTGAACAGACACAACAAAATTTGATGTTTTTACTTTTGTTCTTTTATTTTGTTACATGACAAAATTTTGGGAATAGGGAGGAGGCTTAGGATGGGAGGTAGGATGGGGGTAACAATTGGCAAAGATTGTAAGGAAATTATAACAGAGTTCCCGAACTTTTCTTTCCAGAATAAAAACACTGCAAGAAGAGTATATATATGTTACAGGGAATCTGTGTAACTAGGGATTTCATGAAATCCCTAAAATGTCCAGGGATTTCATGTAAGGTTAAGTCGTGATATTTTCGCTAGTTTTAACAAAAATATCACGACTTAACCGATCGTCAAGGGCGTACAGTTGACCTAACCGAGCATTCAATTAACCGGGCATTCAATAATTTTCCAGTAGGTTTAACGAAAATGTTCCGGCTTAACCTTATATGAAATCCCTGAACATTTTAGGGATTTCATGAAATCCCTAGTTACACAGATTCCCTGTAACATATACACGATATATACCCTATACACGAAATCAGGGTATTCAGAAGCCTTTCTTTGGAGGGTATGATTATATATCGTGGTTATATATGAATATGAAGCGAAAGTTTATTTGTGGGTATATAACCATAGCGTGGAAAGTTAAAATATTTTATATCCTTAATAACGGTTGAAATATTGTATGACGGTTGTTAAATGTTATTTAAAAAATTTTAAGTGCTCTTTCAGAGATGTTTTTGGGATACGAGTTGTTTGTAAAGAAATTTTGGGGATATGTTATTTCGTTTCGGAACGATATGTATGTTAACCAAAAGGGATTGGTATAGATAAATTAAGCTTTTAATATTGTTAAGTTTATATATAATTGGTATGTCGCTGAAATAATTGGAAACTAAACCTGTATGATTGGATTTCCTGTAGCTAAAAAGTGTGAAATTTGGTTTCTCTTTTGGTAAGTGTAACGCGAAGAAATGATTTTTTCTTTACTGAATCGGATATGCGCGGATGTTGGCTATTTAATTAGTTAGAGGAGAAATGTATCGTCTTCGTATCTTTTGTATAATTTAGATTTAATGTTATTTGAACAGTTTTGTAGTCATATTTTCTTCGAAATACGAAGGAAAATGTTGGTCAGAGTTGCGCTAACAAAGGGGACAATTTCAAGAGAATTGACTCGTTAATAAAGTTGATCTTTCAAAATAAATATGTATCAGATGGAGCAAGTGTTAAAAGTGTAGCGAATTCTTGTTTATTTAACTTAAAGAAATTAGATTCCTCATTTCGGTATAGTTCCTTTACTCAAATATTGATAAGTTTGATTGAGGCGTTCGTCGATATAATAAAGTGATTCAACATCAAAACTCTTCATAACGAAATTCTTGGCGTCGTTCACTGAGATTATTTCCTTTGCAAATTCAAACAAATTTAAAATTAAATATTCATTTTTTTATAATTTAGATATGTGGGCGATTAGAAATTTCTAGTTAATTTAGAATTACGAGTAGTGTAAGCTGAAAGGTTAGATCTAACTGGGATATTTGTCGTATGTAAAAAGAATTCCTGATGAGAATCCCGAAGAGTGATTGGAAGTATGAAATTTCGTTTGTTATTTTGGCTTGATCGAGTTGTTTTTTGAAAAAGCGATTTGGTACATTATTAAAAAATGGTAACCGCTCTAGTTAACCTATTTAGCATTAAAGTAAGATTCTCGAGGAACGAAGCCTAAAAATATATATATCTACAGTATACCGGGTGTCCGAGGATTATCTGTACAATCTTTGGCTGTTATTAAAAGTCAACCATGAAATGTAGAAATTCCAGTGTTGTCCCATTTTACAGAGAAACTCATTAAGTTTTTTCTGATAACAAGTTTTGACAAGTTTTTTCTTTTTTGTACGCGGGTGACAGACATTGATGATTTAAAAGCAAGAATCACAGCTGCTATTGAGCGAATTGATGTGGATATGCTGCAGCGTACATGGCAACATTTGGATTATCGATTGGATGTTTTGCGAATCACTGATGGTGCACATATCGAATGTTTGTAACAACGTTACTTTAATAAAAGAAACTTTTGAAAATACAGATTCTAAATAATCTTGTTTAAGAATTTTACGTGTGTTATCAAGAATTTTATTAAAAGATGAAATTGTACAGATAATGTTCGGACACACTGGAATTTCTAAAAAACTTGTCAAAACTTGGTATCAGAAAAAACTTAATGAGATTCTCTGTAAAATGGGACAACACTGGAATTTCTACACTTCATGGTTGACTTTTAATAACAGCCAAAACTTGTACAGATAATTCTCGGACACCCTGTATATATGAAACAAAAATGCTCTCAGCAGGATTCGAACTCAGGACCTCTTCAGTAGGTGTCACGAGCGCTACGACAGGATAAAAGCTAACACAACCTGTTATTTAAACAACCGAGGAAACGCATAAAGCTTTCGCGTCCAGAGGTATTTTACGCGTTAACCCTCCCGCATTCGAGGTAATGGCGGCATTTAATTTACATCTTCCTGGCTTAATAGTGGGGCCCCCATAGATGGAATAGCACCCTTGAGCACGCACCTTTTTTTAACCAAACTGCCACTGCCAATGTTACACAAGAGAAATTTGAATTAAATACTGCCATTATCTCGAATGCAAGAGGATTAACACGTAAAACACCTCTGGACGCAAAAGCGTTATTTGTTTCCTCGGCTGTTTAAGTATATGACAGATTTTGTTAATTTTTACCCGGTCGTACTGTCGTGGTAGCGCTCGCGGCTCCTTCTCAAGAGGTTTCGGGTTCGATCTTAGTGGTGGCAATTTTTTTTATGCAAAAACTGCGCGTGCTCATGTTTGTTATTCAATATATATATATATATAAATGTTACAACAGAATGGTTCCCTGAGAAACTTTTATGTTACACATAGACCGTGCATGGAACAAGGAATTCTTCTGGGAAAATTATTTGCTTGGCAAATAGCTGGTGAGGGAACTTATATTTTCGGGCCTCTTTGCGAGGGACCCGTTGCCCACGTTTGGCTTCCATCATGAAAAAGAAAAGCTACAGTGTTTGTCAGTTACCATTACTTGTTCGGACTATAGCGGATTTAATTTTCCCAGAAGAGTTCCTTGTTCCATGCACGGTCTGTGTGTAACAATATATATATATATATTATATATATATATATATATATATATATATATAATTCTACCTTTCAAATAGCTCTTCTCTATAAAATTTAAACTCCCCACCCCTTCCACCCTTCCACCCTCTTTTCCCCTTCCACCTTTCCACCTCTTCACCTCTTTTCCCCTTCACCCTTCACCCTTCACCCCCTTCACCCTTCACCCCCTTCAACGGGACGATTAATTATACAAGTGTAACTCTCATTGATTCTGCCCTGATTCACTTCACAAACAACACTCGCAATTTTTCCCCCCATTTTTTAACTTCCGATTTGCAAACGTTAATTAATATACGCTACTTTAACGGTTCATTTTGAGCAAAGTTGCCGTTAATTACTTACGATTACAAAAACAAAGTTGCGTATCGCATAGTTCTGTAGCGTTTATTCGAACGCTTTTCTACTTCAGGTTTATTTTGGTTTGTATTATGGATGCGCCTCGGTGGTGTAGTGGTTAGCGTCCCTGACTACGAATCCATCGGCCTCGGGTTCGAGACCCGACGGCAGCCGGCGCGCAGCAAAACCCAGCTGTTCATCCTTCCACACAATAAAGAAAGTGGTTGGTAGATAAATGGGTACCTAGGTGGCCTAGTGGTTAAGGCGCTGGGCTGCTGATGGGGCGTGGTTCGGATTCCACGTTAAACTGTAGGTCTAAGGTGGAGTGAAAAGCTTGACCTTCGTCAGAATGAACAATTCGGGCGGAAGCTAACCAAAGGTTATATATATAGAGGCAAACGAAATTCATCTTCCTCGCCTGTTTGTTTCATGGCTGGGAGTTGTAAACAAGGCCATAAAGCCCCACGTCGGCATGAACTGTTCACAAAGACAAAATCACATTTTATATTATTTTGCAAAAATGCCCCGAAAACAAACCGTTTTCCGGGGCCTATATAATTGCGAGTCCACTTCAAATCGCTCTCACTTTTTGCTCATTGCCTTTTCACACATTTCCTATTCACATCTCGCTCTCTGACCCTTCGTCGGAGAGCGGCCCGCCGTCCTTCACGACTCCAGTCAAGCATAAGAAGTAAATCATCACTTGAGGTGTTCTACAATTTCATCCCGCCAGAAGCAAACATCACTTCTGCAAGATTTTAACTGACGTCATCCTTCTGGCCTTAGCCTCATCACTCATCCTTCATCACAATTCGATCGGCGAAGTTTACACAGTTTACGCCGGCAGGCCTTTCCGTCTTCAGAGTCACCTTCGTCAAAATCGCGGGTCTGTAAACTTCTCCTAGGCCACCAGTACTCGGCCTATAGTGTTTTGTTACGTCCTGATAGACTATTCGTATTCAACGCTTAAACGTCTACAAACTCTGCCTAATCGGGTAGACCCTCTTCAAAGTGTCCTCAATACCGTTCAATTTAACTCTCCCGTCACGAGCGCAGTTCGGGGCTAATTTGTTTACTGTACTAATACCGTACTTTCATTACTTCAATTATTATTGGCTTAATTACTTATTATTGTGTGTTCAGTACCGTATATCTCATTACCTAAATTAGTGTGTCTTGTCATTATTGTATTCGCTTAACGCTTATACTGCGTAAACTATTTCTTATTGCTAATAATCAATCATTGTAATATAGCACAATTACCGTATATATAATTGTTAATCAGTGTGAACAAATAATTCATTTATTTTTCTAATCAAACAAAAAACCAGTCATTTCAATCTACCTTATTATATAGTGTTTGTTTGGGCTGAATGCCCAGACTGGTGACCCTAAACATTTCTTCTCAGTTTATGTATTTATTATAATGAGCCGAAACGTAGGCCCACTACATATATATATATATATATATATATATATATATATATATATATAGAGAGAGAGAGAGAGAGAGAGAGAGAGAGAGAGAGAGAGAGAGAGAGAGAGAGAGAGAGAGAGAGAGCACAAATTTGCTTCCAAATACAAAGTGACAATATACTCGGAACCAATAAAAAGATTCACCCAAATAAAAAATAAACGTGTGTAAACAGAACGGCGACTCCCAAACAACTCTTGTCCCGATGTCCCGAATGGAGACGAAGGAAAAGAATGGAAAGAAATTTTCTTTTCCACACCAGTTATAGACAAAGACTTGCAGGACAGAAAAAGTTTCCATACAACTCAAATGGGATTGCAACAACGAAACTGTCAAATGTTGTTTTGAGAAAAAAAGGCGAAGTAAATTCCTTTTATTTAGATAGTTTTATGTATGCGTTAACGTAAGAGAGAGAGAGAGAGAGAGAGAGAGAGAGAGAGAGAGAGAGAGAGAGAGTTATGTCTGTGGAAATGGACGAGGAAAACGCTATTTTTTTTTTTTTTTAGTTGAAGTTCCTTAAAGAGAGTTTGGATCTGAAGCTTCCCCTGAAGACATAGCCTTCTTGGATGCTCCCCGGGGTTACGTGAAAGACTCCAACGCCAAGTTTCTTAAAGGAAAGTTACGAGCAGAGAAAATTATACAAAATCGGTGTACGAGAACACATGGAAACTATATATATATATATATATATATATATATATATATATATATACTGACTTATATTTTCGAGAGACAACTATGGAAAAATAAACACGTCTTTTATGGCATGTCATGTAACTCCTTAAAATAGATTATACAACCTTGGTTTTGCTTCTGCTCTAATTGTTCATTCTGACGAAGGTCAATCTTGTCACTCCACCTTAGACCTACAGTTTAACGTGGAATCCGAGCAACGCCCCACCAGCAGCCCAGCATCCTAACCCCTAGGTTACCCAGTGTACCCATTTATCTACCGACCAATTTTTTTTTACTGTGTGAAAGGATGAACAACTGGGTTTTGCTGCGCGCCGCCTGCCGTCACCAGGTCTCGATCACGGGGCCGATGGATCCGTAGTCAGCGACGCTAACCACTACACCACTGAGGCGCATATATATATATATATATATATATATATATATCGAAAACATCGACTCCGAAAAGTGATCAAATAATGTAGAAAACATTCTTTTGCCATATCTTAATATCATAGTAACTGTTACTGTTGAATATACAGGGTGTCCAAGAAATAATGGTGCAAAAATAACTGGTGATTTTTCTATATATATATATATATATATATATATATATATATATATATATATATATATATATTAGTGGTGGACCGGATATCCGCGTCATTTTTAACATCCGCATCCGCACTTCTGACTGCGGATGTTATGCGGATATTCTTTTAATAAATTACGCAATTTACAATTAAATTAGCTTATAAAGTAGCTTATAAGGCCCAGTCATGCACATTTCATGTAAAGTATTAATTATTAATGAAGAAACAAATCTATAAACCTCAAAATATAAATACGTGGTAACACAGAAAATTGAATGAAACTTGTTTCATTGAATTTTCTGTGGCTGAAACTCTTGAGAAAGTTATTATTTTTATCATAATGAAAACATTAATATTAACTTTAATTCTTATGCATTGCCTCCCATAATAGTAATATCACGAAATTTGAAAAATTGTCATATATTCATAATTCTATATTATATTGATAGATTAACTAAAATCCGCATCCGCGGATATTGAAATAAAAAATCCGCATCCGCATCCGCAGATGTTGAAAAACTGACATCCGGTCCACCACATATATATATATATATATATATATATAGTGGTGTACCGATTCATCAGCATCAGCATCGGCACCGGAAGAATCGGCTATTTTATTTTTGCATCGGCATCGGCCAAATTTAACCGATTCTTCGAAATTTTAAAATTTTCGTTACAAAACAAAATTTATATTCATAGAAAATTGAACACTCAAATGCTGCTATTTATGATAATTTATACTGATTTCAAAGTGTAATTATATAAAAATATTTTACACTCACGAAAAGGCAAAGCTTAATAAGTTAATTGCCCATAAATTTACATTTTCTCAACTAGGTAAGCTTCTAGATATGAACTATTGTAATCTCCTACGCTATATTAATATAACTCTATATTAAGTTGTAATTTTATAATTTATATATTAAACCATCTATTATGTTGACTTTATTTTAGTATTTAATAATTTTATAACCCAAATTATGATATATATCCATTTTTTTTATTCAAATTGGCCACAAGAGACTTGAAATTTCAATGAAAAATTTTGTTTTTTGGTTAATATTGTTGAAGAAAGAAAGTACCTTCACATAAGGAAAACCAATTACTTTAAATATTGACATTCAATTTATGAAATTAAAATAAAATTATTTTATCATTTTACTGAATAATAAAACTTTTTAACATCATTTTAGTTACGGTATATGAGTAGCAAATTCTGGTGCTCTATATATTGTGGAGTGAGCTAAGGAAAAAACATTTAAACAAATTTGATATGTAAAATATGAAAATTGAAAGTTTTCATATTAGATTAGTAAAATTTATGAAGGGAATTGATTTTTTAAAATATAGGCAAAGAATCGGCGGTTTTTTCATGGAATCGGCATCGTCATCGGCTAAGTTTTGGAATCGGTACATCATTATATATAACACCATATATATATGATGGTTTATAATTCTAAACTTTCTGTTGGTCGCAATCTTCATAACTATTCGTCTACGTCTTTCAATGAGAGAGAGAGAGAGAGAGAGAGAGAGAGAGAGAGAGAGAGAGAGAGAGAGAGAGAGAGAGAGAGAGAGAGAGAGATCATTTAATTTTATGTTTGAACTGGAACCACTGATGAGCAGCCAATTCGCATAAATACGAGGTCCCAAATGAAATTAAAACTTTATGCTTGAGACACCACTTCTGGGTACTCACTTTTTCCTGCAATCCAAAAT